>JAVHNF010059261.1:19727-30681 GCA_034783455.1 Micropsitta finschii
TTCATGTGGTATTTCCTTTTTTTTTCCCCTGTGTGTTGAACTTGTACATAGCTTAATTTATTCCTTTCCCAGTCCTATATGAAATTCAGTGTCAAACTACATTTTCTTAAGTGCATACCCCAAAAAGTTTTCCAAAATTGAAATCTGTGTTCCTGTTGGCAATTTTAGAAATAAACAGGGTGAAAGCAGTCTTTGGGATTGTCCAGTTTAGCCTCCTGCTCCAAGGAGAGCAGGCTTCAGAATTAGAAGAGGTTTCTCAGGGTCTTACCCACTCAAGCGTTGAAAGTCCTCTTGGATGGTGGTTTCACAGCTGGATGCTCAGGCACCCTGTGTCTGTGCTCTGCTGTTTTTGCAGTGAAGAACTGGTTTTACTTTTATCCAGTTGAAATTTTCCTTGTGGCAGTGCGTGGCCACTGCCTTGTGTCACTTCATAGGCCAAGTCTGTTTCTAAAACCTGCCCATTGAGTGCTGGAAGAGGTCCTCCCAAGTGCCTCTCCAGCAGAAGCAGACCCAGTTCCCATGGTCTCATCCGTATTTTATGTGCTCGAATCCCTGAACTCTGTGTCCTCAATATATCTCCCTGGCATGATCCTGTAATAGCCACAAATTTCAAGGCCAAATGGCAGTTTATGGCAGCATGGGCAGCAAGGTGTTTACTTAAAACTGTTCATTGACTTCAAGTTTAATCTTAAAAGATGCTTGTCAGATGGGTGAAGGAAAGGAGTTGGCAAAATGTGGATCTTGGAAATGAGTGTTAAAGTTCTTCTCTGCCTAGCAGAACTATTTAACAATCTCCAGTCTTGCCAGAATTGTCAATATCGGCTTTTGACCCTGTTGGTTGGTTTAGTAATCTGCTGCGAACTGGACATAGCCTTGAAATGCTCCTCCACGGGACTGCAGAGGCAACACAAGCCAGCTTTGGTAGGGCTGTTAGTTTGAGATCAGTAATGGGAAGTTTCCTCCATGTCTAGCTGCTGTGCTTGTTTTTGTTTTGGGTTGGTTTTTATACTGTAACAGAGATGAGAACACAGTTTGACTCTTCTATCAAGATCTGTTCTGATGCCAAACAGTTTGATGCATGTTATAAATGTGGAAAAGTACATGAGGTTCTCTCTGTGCAAAGGGAGTTGTGACAGGAGTTTTGGTGAAGACTTCTGATCTTGTTGCAGCAGGGATTTTGTGTGCCTTCACATGTTTTATTCTTACAATTCAGAGTGTGTCTGTAGTCACGGTCTATCTTCCTAGCCCCTTGTTTCTGTATTTTGATTCTCTAATAAATATATTGGTTTATTTTTATGAGCATCAGGAAGCTTCTATTCCAGATTTATTTTTATGAACACCAGTGAAGTAAAAAAAAAAAGGCAAACATCTCACTTTGCTTTTGCTGTATTTTTCAGAAGCTGAAATACCTGTCACAAATAATTCTGATATCCCTGGATAGTTATCTTGTTAGGTTTGGGGTTTTTTAGTGTATTGAGGGTTTTTTCATTACTAAACCCCAGTAATAGCGTATTTTTATGATAAATGCATTCACTACATCTGATCATGTCACTTTAAGGTCTGTTTCAGTGATACTAAAGATCAGAAATTACTTATTAACAGGCGATGAGTTACTTCTTGCCTTTAGTTTTTATTTTCTGGCTCAAATTTTCATACTTGAAACCTGTCATTGTCGTTTAGGCTTTTTTAGGTCTTCTAAGAAGTTACTGATGGCTTTAATCTTCCTCCCTGTTGCCCCCCATTCCATATAACTTCCTATGTGATTAAAAAATGGTGAGTGGGTGTGTTTCAAAGAAGGCAAAATCTGCTGCCTGTGCATTGTATGACATTAAAAAGAAATAATAAGAATTCTAATGCTCTCTAGCTTGAGGAGATAATGTGAAGATGCTTTTAAAGTTGGCATTTGGAATTGGAGAGGATAAAGTCATATGAGGAATTCAACATGGAGATGGATCATGAGGGACTTCAGAAATAATATGGACAAACAAGGGAAAGCAAGAAGGACAGGTAGATTTGTGATAGGTGGAAATAATACCTAGGGAAACAGGCAACTAGCAGCTCATAGAGTTCTTTAATTGTAAGTGCCTTTTTTAGTCTTGGATGACTGTAGGTCCTCTAGAGCTGGTAAGTGAGGCTGGGAAGTGGCAAGAAAATATGGCAACATCATTGCCTGACACTGGTGTGGGTTTTCCTGTTAGCAGTTTTATTATTATGTTAGGAAAAAGTCATGTTGTTAGGCATTAGGCTTGTATAGTAAAGGGCAATGTAATTTTGCTGACAGTGTGTTTTCAATCTGTATTCTGAAACAGAGCTGTCAAGCTTCTAGCCCAGTTTAGGCTCCTGGTTTAAGCAAATTATAAATAATATCTCTCTTCCCCTTGATATCCTGAATTAGCAAATAAGAAGCGATATCTTTTTTTTTTGCCATCCTTTTTAACACATACTTTCTTAAATGTCTTATTTCTTTCCCTTTTTGCATTCTATAATCTATGTCTTTTCCTTTCATAGCTAGAAGGCAGATAGCTCTTTCTTCCAAAGCCTGTAATGAAAGCACATAAACTGCAGTAGAATATGGATGAGGAAAAATATAATCTGTCATTATCTTGTGATGGCATGTTCTGTTTCTTCTCTCTCTCCTGCTCCACCCTTACTGGACTGTTTTCTCCATGCTTATTGGGCTGTTTACTCCACCCTCTTCTTCAAACCTGGTCTCTAACCATCTATCCAGATGAAGGCAAAGAGGATAGGTACCTAGAGATGCATAACTATTTTCCTAAACCTTTCTTTTTTTTTCTTCCTTGTAGCAGTTAAATAGACTTTTCCATTTGGGCTCAGGAAAAGAATCACATGGTCTTTATCCCATAAATGCTGTTGGCTTAACTAATTTGATAGCAGTGGAGAGTGAAATTCTTATATAGGGAAATTGGAGCATCTTGCAGTACCTATATCAAGAAAGGTGAAGTGTGAAGGCATATTTAAGTTACTTTCCACTTCTCTGGTGATTTAATTTGTTCTAGTACTATACAGAAATAATTTGTAACTATTATTTTTATGGCAGACAACTATAAATATAGTCTGCTTATATTGTGTTATGTACAGTGTTTGGAAAAGCTGATAGGTTGTCTTGGAATGCTAATGCGGGGTTTAAAATCTCAGCATAAACTTCACGGAATCTTGCATACCTTTCTGTGGGAGCTAAGCCGCTCCCCTGAGCAAAGAAAGCCACAGTTCTAAGGGAAGCCAGTTACACAAATGGGCAAATAATAATTCAGTGTTTTCCAGAAGGAAGCTGATAATGTTTTTTAACTTTCTCCATTATTTTGAGCTGCTGGATTATCATCAGTCTGTGATGCATGACCTTCGAAACAAAGTATAGTAATGAAATTCCTCTTGCATACATGAAATCTAGAAGAATGCTGAGTGGAAGGTGTCTTTTTTGTCTCAAATTAATCTGTGCTAAAATATAACATTCAAAGTCCATTCTATTTTCGTAATAGAGACAGGGATTTGTATTTAAATGGGTGTTGTTCTGCCTTTGTATGTCTGACTATAAAATGTTATGCCAAAGGAAATGAAACTGCTTGGGCATGTATTTGGAGGAGTCAGAACATTTTCAAGCCATGATGCTGTAGCCACAGGTTGGCCTTCTAGTGAGGCCTTTGCAGTGTGGAATTAGTCTTGTGTTTTTCTTAAGTTCCTATTTGTAGCTCAAATGCGACCTTTGTATGCAATTTTCCCTAGCGTTTCATATTGCGATGACTGATAATGACTCTGCCCTTCCCTTGAATATGCTTTCTTTAAGATGAGTTTGAGTTCAGACATAGAAAAAAAGCCTAATACTGTATCTTTAATTTTCTTTGTAGAAAATGTTCCACAAGAACTACGAGAACCATTTTACACAGACCAGTATGACCAGGAGCACATTAAACCTCCTGTTGTTAACTTGCTGCTGTCTGCAGAACTCTACTGTCGTGCCGGTAGCCTTATTCTCAAGAGTGATGCTGCAAAACCACTCCTAGGTCATGATGCTGTTATACAAGCCCTGGCTCAAAAAGGCCTTTATGTTACTGACCAAGAAAAGTTGGTGACTGAAAGAGATCTTCACAAAAAACCAATTCAGATGGTGAGTGATTAAAACTTGTATGTTGTGTCTTCTGTTCTTCTGTGTACTCCCTAACACTATGAATCTACCTTTTAACATGCATCATTATGTTGAATAATTTTTCTCAAGAGTAAAATGTGGTTTATTACTGGCAGGCTTACGATCATTTTGGTTTGTTTTTCCATCTCCTTATACCTGTCAGTGCAGGTGTGTTTCCTCTGTACTAATGCTTGAAAACACCTATCATTCTGTTTAAGTGTTACGTTTTTAAATATAGCAGTGACAATATGATCACTTTGTTTTCAGTTTTATGTCACTGAATATTTGTGTTGGAAAAGTGGTTAGAAAATGGTTTGGGGTTTTTGTTTCTTATAAAGATCTTTAGTTGCAATCAAAAAAAAAAAGGTTTTAATGATATAGGCAAGTCAGTTATAACATTAATAACATTCAGTATTCATCAGTTAGGTATTAAGTCAATATAAAACACATAACAACAGCATATTCTTTCATGGAGACTTAATAATATGTCTTTGCTTTATACAGCAGCTAATTAAAACATTAGTTCTACAGATGAATGATTTATCACTAAGCTCCTAAGTGATGGATTTCCTCCTGTGTTTAGAGTGGAGTTAAAAAAAATTCTGTAAAAAGGATGGCTACATGTGATTTTTTTATAAAATAACAATATGACAGAATAATATTCAGTTGTGCTTGAAGTACTTAAAAATTTCACTCTTTTATTGTCCAGTGTTTTACATAGAAAATATATAAACATGAAGTTTTTTCCCATTTGATCCCTTTTTAGAGTAGTTGCAAAAGGCATTGCTTTCAGAGTTGCCAGTTGAGAAAAATACGTCAGTGTTCTGTAGTTTGGTTTTCTGCTTAATTCAGTAATTAATGTTGCTTAAAAGGCATTTCAATAGCAGTTTTGTATTTCCTCTGTGCTTGAGTGGGTGTTGGTGTCTTTCCTTGCCATAGGAATAGTCCAGCAAGTAGTTATTTGAGCATCAGTGTTGTAGCAGGTTGACATCCTCAGATTCCTGCTCTGCCCAGGTCACTTGTCTGTGCTCTAGCAGCAGCAACAGATGAGTGATGCTGTTGAGTTAGTTCACAAACAGCTGGGCTCTGACAACGGGAAGGAACACTGGAGTGGAAATACAACTGGCTTGGGCAGAAGAGCAGCCGTGTCTAAAACAATTGCTACCAAAGGAATGGCTGTGAAACTCTAGTCTCAGTACTAATATCCTGAGCCTGAAAGTTTTCATTTGTCATGCCATGCTCACATCTCTGCACAAGTTCCTAGCAGCAGAGGTACATTTCAGTTGGGAAATTTCAAGCTTTTTCCTTATTATACTATTAGAAAAGCTGGCAAAGAAGTTAAAATCTGGCTGTTGTGGTATTGCCAGTCTTAAAATTATCCCCTTGAAGTCTTCCAGTAACTTTTCCTACTTTTCCATGTGTCACAGTTTTTATAAGTCTTACAAGGTAAAATGCATATCCTGGTTTAGAGCATGGAATGGTTTTTCTTTTTGAAATATGTAGAACAGAAAGGTTGCATATGTAACTAACTCATTTGTTCCTCTAGTAGGCCAGATGGTGTTAAACCTGTCTTGAGTGTAATTTTGAGTAATGTAATAAAAAATAGTCTGGTAGTCTTTGTCTTTGCTAGCCTGACTTCCCCATGGATAGGAGAGAGATGCTGGTGTAGAGGACATTTACTATCATCTGCTCAGATGTACTGTGTTTCTATTGCTGAAAAAAGAGTGAGCTTATTATGACAGCCAGCTATGGAAAGAGATTTGAGTATGGAACGATTTAATTTTACTTGTGCTAATGTGTGTAGATAAGGTCAATGGACTTGGAATTCCTTGTAATACTGGTTATTGATTGACTGTTGATTGACTTCATGTGTGACTACTTATTAAAGCAGGCATGTTAAATCTTGGCCTTTTCTGTTTTTTGGATAGCTATAACAAGCGTTTTTAGGGAGCACGTTATATTTTGAAGTCTTTGAAAAGTCTAGAAAATGGATGTGTTTGTTTATGCACTGGGCTTTGACTAGATGGTAATTTCCTTGTTACTCATGACTGACTTGTCTGCATTAGTATCTAATTTGTGAAGCTGCAAATTCTTGTGTTTGTGTGTATGTGTGTATACATACATAGGTGTATGTATATGTAAAACTAAGTTTTCGCCAGTGAAATGGGATTAGGAAATAGGAATTTAATGAAATTAACACATGGTAACAGGAACAAAAGCTTCTGTCAAAGCCTTCCCTTCATAGGGATAGGGAAGTCTATGTAGAGTCTGGTTTGGTGTAGTCTTTTCTTATGTTATGATTGTTCACATGTCTTATGCTTGGTTTATGGGTAAAATTGAAAGCTAGGTTAACCTTTAGGCTTGTTCTGATTTAAAAACTTTGTAATTGAAACTGTTCCTGAGAGATTGCATCTTGTGATAACACTACAGAAGTATTCAGTGGTATCTCTATTTCTGTTCTCCGTGTATTGAAAGCTACTAAAACGTAATTGTGTATATTTTATTAAGTCATCTTAGTTGATAGGATCATCCTGCTGCCTTTAGTTTTGGTAGGGGAGCAAAAGAACCAAACACTATGTTACTACTACTTTCCAGATTGAATGTTATATGGTCTTGGCTCTGCTTAGACTTTAAACAGGGCAGAAGTAGTCTAGAGCTTGGAATTGAAATGGCGTTGAACCAAGCACTGGCATATTTTCCTGATGAAAATTATACTTCAGATTAGGAGTACAAAAGGAATTCCCTGATGTTTTAAAAGTTTGAAAGGTAAGGTGCAAACATATAAGAAAAACTATTTATTCAGTTCTTAAAATCTAGTGACTAGAAAAAGATTAGTGATTACTGAGTATATAAATACTGTCTCTATGAAAATATGCCATACTTTTAAATATTTCTTTGTATGGAAAAAAATAGAAGCTGGACTAGAAGTAACACAATCAAAAAGTGTAACTCTTGTTAAAATTCAAACTCTGATTTGATAAAATACTGTTGTGGAAAAAGGTCAACCAGCTGAGCAGCTTCCTTCAATTTACACTCGTGTAGTGATTAGTGATAGTACTTCAAAAAACAAAACCCCCCAAACCAGAACTTCTAAATCCTGCATATGATAATTCCATATTTGTCAGCCAAGATGTGAAGGGACTATGAAGTTCCAGCAAAACCCCAGCAATAAGTCCATGATAGCTGGTAGGATGAAGTATTACTACCTCCTTAATTCTGAGGTGTAGTTCATGTGTATGGAGTTTTAATGTAACAAGTAGTGTGCTGTCATTCAAATTATCTATCCATTTAGCTGCATATTATATTCTTACTTGAAGATGTCTTATGTGGGAAAGTCTGGCAGTAATTCTGTCCGTAGCAGTTTGTGAATCTGGGTTATAACTGAGTTATTATTAGGCATGCCTGTATTACCTCTTTAGTGGTGGTCAGAAGTGTGCATTTGAGGCAGATTTCCATACTGCTTGCAGTTACTGCCCTTTTGGCTTGTGTTCTAAAGTCATCTTTGCAACCACAAACTGTTTCCTTCAGTCACTGACCTGAAGACAGGATCTAGGATCATATCTACATTATGCAGCCCACTTGCCAAGGTGTATGTATTTCACTAGACTAGAGTAGAGCTGGTTGAAGTGAATCCCCTGAGGGGCTAGAGGTGATTCCTGGGGTCTTAGCACCAGTTTTGCTTTTGTGTTGCGCAGTGCTAGTTGCCAAGTTAGTCATAGCCAGCAAAACTTACATGAAAGTGAGGTGGACTGATAGTGTTGATTTTGTACACAGAGTTGGAATCTGGGTGTCTTTCTGGATAAGACAGCAGACAGTGAGTGGTTAACGCATCCCGCAGTCCAAACTTTTGGTCTCTTGACAGTCTGTATTCATTTGAAATGACAGTGTCTCTCATCAGTGGATTATTTCTCCTTGATGAAGGACCCAGTTAGCTTGCAGCTTCATGCTGCAGCCTCTGCATTTTCGTGCTGTAGAATTCCTTTAGCTCTGTAAAGCAACAAAATGTGTACCAAACATTTCATAGAACAAAGACAAGATGTGGCTTCTGCCCTGAAGTATGTTTTTTGTTTGGTTTTTTTTTGTTTTAGGCATGATATAACAAGTTGCCATTGCTGTGCTATTGTGAATCACTTCTTAATGAGGACATGTAAGAAGAATTTGCGGTTACTTGACTTAAGCCCATAGATAGCATAATTTGTTAGTTGAATTCTAATACTCTAGATTCTAATATTAACAGACTTGAGATATTGAAGCATCTTGCCGAGTGGCATGTTTTACAAAAAATTGCTATAATAAACCAGTATAGTGGTGAAACAGAGCCTGAGTTTAGTCTGATGTGCTGCATAGCTGTGTTTTGGGGCTTGGATAATGTCATCTTTAGATGTTCTGTACTTCTTGCTCTGTTTCTAGACTCGTCTCTTCACACATTTCTTGTAAGATTCTTGTTTGCGTGAGAACAGTGGTTTTGCTGGTCTTGTGTTGGATGTAAGATCACACTTTAGTCAGCATTGCACAAACATCTGTTTGATACAGTGACATGGAAATCAAGCTCCCTCACACAGAAGATGAGGGAGTGGTAACTGCTTTTGGTCTTGGTAACTGCTATCACTCTTCAGAAGGTTTATTCTGCTCTTAACCATCTTAACTTATAACTTAGCGTTCTATTAGCTTGTTTCATGCAGCTTGTGTTGACTCATAGCCTGGGGATTTTGTTTTGCCAGCTGCTTATTTTTAATTATGTTAGTCTTGTATCTAGAAAATGCTTTTTCTCTGTGTCATGTAAACAACCGCAGTGACTTGATGGGTTCTGTGGTATGTTTGTCTAGGATTTCGTGTGTACAAAACATACAGGTTATCTGTGTTAGTCATAACTATGGTTTGTATCATTTCTGTCATTTTTATGGGGTTGAAGAATGTCTGAGTCTGGGCATTCCTGTTTTCTGAAACTGACCTCTGAGTATGTACTACCTATGCCATTCTTTGGCATGGGTAAACGATTAGCTTGACTGCAGTTAAATTGAGTCACTTATGTGTTTCTCTAAGCCAGCTGAAAGAAGCTGCAGATGAAATAAAAATACACAATTAATTGGCTTTATGCTTACTTTTATTCATAAGTATCATCATCTATGAATAGCTGAAAAGAAAATGGCAGTAAAGGACCATTATTTATTAGTAAGATCTTTCGTTGGAGAAAATACCTATTTATTCTTAGATCATCAGTTTTGAAATCTGCTTAACAAGGACTGTCTGCAAATAAAGGTACACGCTAACTCCAAAAGATAATGCAGATACCTGTCTCAGGAATCGGTGGAAGACGTAGGTAACCACAAAGTCCTCTGCAGCATCCTTCAGGTTTTCATGGAATGTTGTCCACTCAAGTTGCGCACCAAGTGCGGCAACTAATGTGGAAGGTAGCAGGGCTACTGACACCCAGGTTATGTCGTAGGGAGCACAAAGCACGGTTTCTTTGCTCCTTCTCAGCAACTGTGATAAAAGATTGATCCTATCCATTGTCTTTATCTTTGCAGCTCTCAACACAAAAGAATACCAAAAGCCTTTTCTGTTTCTCTAGCTTTAATTTCTATTTTTGTGATTTCTTTTTTTTCTTCCTGTATCCCTAATTTCACTACAGAAATCAAGGTAGGAGTCTGACCTTATTCAGAGTTCCAGCAATGTGGCTGACATTTCAGTTTTGTATCCCTAAGGATTCTTACATGGAAATTAACAGAGTATGATTGTTCTTTTTAAGAACTCTTGCAGGATTCATTTCAGTACAGAGCTATTCAATAGACTGTGCTGCTTGTATTGCACTGAAAGTGTGTTCCTAGAACTGACTTAAAATCTGTGGGCTGTACAGAACTGGCCTTACATTTGCCTTTGCCATATAAACACAGTAGGCAGTGGTCAGAAATAGCAGCATATTCTCATGTGTATTTTAATGTAAAACTGTGACAGTTGCATTTAATAAACGTTGTACTAAAATGAGAATATTGCAACACATCTTCTAATCGAGCTACATGATATACTAAATAACCAAAACTGTTTCTGTTTATGACGACAAGAAATAAAGTGAACCTCAAGACAAGGTAGTACCTCCCAAAGTCAAGTCTCATGCCTTTCATGAGTAAATAAAGCAGTGTGTCATTATTGACAGTTGTCTGTCTTTACGCACGTCCTTGCTACTTAGGAAGATGTGAAGGCTGAAGAAAATAGTTGGTATTCTTCTGCCTGGAGCAAACTACAGTTTTGAACCGAAGAGCTTCTGATAGTATTCTTAGTTAGTGTTCTTTTTTACACTGCTGTGAACTTGGGGGGAAATAAAAAGGGGATGGTGATGGTTCTTGAAATAAAAGTAAACAAAACCCCAAAACAACAATAAGCAATAACCAAAAAAAAAATCCCAACCTGAAAAACAGACCAAAAATACTGACTTCTGAAGCCCAATAAGAGAAACCAGTTAAAAGGAGGTGTGAATTATGAAAATTGATAGTATGTATTAAAGTCTGTGAAGAATGCCAGATGTCATGTAGAAAACAGTCAAACACATCAGGAAGTATTTTCCTTAGTCTTGAAGGAAATACTGTTTTGTTAAACACAGTTCAGGAACGTTTTCTTCCTGTTTCAACAGCCCTGTTTAATGCGCTTCAGATTTTGGCTGTTGGTTTGCTACTGTGAACTTTGTTTCTATGTCTTCCTGTAAAGAAGTTATTCAAATAATTGTTTAGGAACGGTCTTACTTCTGCAATGGATTTGGAGTATGCGATCATTATCTTGACAAGGCAAAAGAGACTTACAGAATAGGCTGGCATTGAT
>JAVHNF010059267.1:0-14756 GCA_034783455.1 Micropsitta finschii
CACAAGGATGCTGGAGAGGGGTTCTTTATCTGGGACTGCAGTGTTAGGACAAGGGGTGATGGGTTCAAACTGAAATGGGAGATTTAGGTTGGATATAAGGAAGAAGTTCTTTACTGTGAGAGTGGTGAGACCCTGGCACAAGTTACTGTCGCTGTCCCATCCCTGGCAGTGTTCAAGTCCAGGTTGGAAGGGGCTTGCAGCAACCTGCTCTAGTGGAAGGTGTCCCTGCCCATGGCAGGGGGTTGGAACCTTACAAGCTTTAAGGTTCTTTCCAACCCAAACCAGTCTGGGATTCTGTGATATTTGCATCTATGCTCTTTGGCCACCTAATGCCTGTTCTGGCATGAGTTGCCCTTTGGAGAGGTGTCCCCTGAGACCCGTGTCTCTGTCATCCAGCCTTCAGCCATGGTGGATGAGGCCACGTGTGCTGCCTGTGACTTCAACAAGCCGGGTGCCAACTGTCAGCGCCGGATGACTTGGCAGTGGAGAGGAGAGTTCAGTAAGTGCAGTACAGTCAAACCCACAGGGATGGAGATGAATTCTTGCTTCTCCCCTGGGAAACTGATGGCTGCCCTGCTCCGCAGTGCCTGCCAGCCGCAGTGAGTACCACCGCATCCAGCAGCAGCTGGAGTCAGAGAAGTTCCCTGCTCTGGCCCCTGCCGCAGCGCCCCGCGCCTTCCACGAACTGTCCCGGGAGGAGCAGGCCAAGTACGAGAAGAAGCGGTTGGCAGGTAAAAACACAACAAAAGGGATGAAAAGTGACCGTGATGACGTGGTCAGTGTCTGCAGCCCAGCCCCTGAGCAGCGCTCACCAGTGCTTGGCTCTTAGGCTGCGGGGTTGGTCCAGCCTGGGTCTGGTCTCGAACTGTGCTTTGACAGACCTGCTCCAGGAGCCCAGCAAGCTCCTGTGCTTTCCACAGTCAGGGGCCAGGCTCTGGTGCCTGTGTCAGTGTTTCTGCTTTTGTCTGCTGAAAGCCAGGGGTTTGAGCTGAAACGTGAATGGCTCCATGTCAGAAGACTGCTAGTTAAAGCCTGTAAAAGAAAGGGAAACATGTTGTCCTGTCACTGAGCGATGCAGAACCAGCCAGCTGGCTGGGGGCAGAGCCTGGGTTTGTGGATAGGCCCTACATGCATCAGGATGAGTTTATTTCCTCCACCTGCCCCTGCATCTCCATAAGGAGGTGCTGCTTCTCTCCATGCTGGTATCTTCCTTTGCAGTAGGGCTGTGCCTGATACTTAGATGTCTCCCTGTTCATACTATGCCCATCCCTCTGTAGGACAGCACCCACCCCTAAGAAGCTCCCCTCTGCTTCTTCCTTTGACTAGATTACTGCCGCAAGGCGTACAAGAAGATCCATGTCACCAAGGTGGAGGAACGAGTCACCACCATCTGCCAGCGAGAGAACTCTTTCTATGTGGACACGGTGCGAGCTTTCAGGGACCGCCGCTACGAGTTCAAGGGGCTGCACAAGGTACCAAGCTCAGCTCCTGGTCGAACTGGTCTGGCCAAGGGCGCGGACCTCTTGTCTCTCACTGGAAACTGAAGGATTGCTCTCTTCAGCCTTTGTACTCAAGAAGAGCCTGGTGGGGCTGCTGACAGCTGTGGCTGCTCGCTGCTGAATCTTCAGTGCCTTCTGCTGGGGCATTCGGTGTCAGAAACAAAGCTCCATCTCCAGTTCTCACTGGCTTTAGCAAATCCTCAGCTACTCTCTGTTCTGCTGTATCTGATTCGGCTGAGTTCAGCCTGAGGCATTCTCTCTACATGATGTAAAGAGACAAGCTGAGAAGCAAGGCCTACACCTCAGGTTAAGGAAGAGTTGATTCCAGGAGGAATATTCTAGTTCTCTTCTGGTTGAGGTTTGTGCTAGAGGGAATCAAGACGAGTTATTCTTTGAGTGTGTTGAAGGCAGCAATGAGGTCCTGGGACTCTCCTTATGGCAGAGTTAGTTAATGAGCCATTTGTGATTCCTCCCAGATGCTCTGGCCAGCTCCTCTGCTGCACAAGAAAAAGGAAAGTTCAGCTGATGCTGATCTTTGGCAAAGATCCTGTTCTAGAGCTGTAATGCTCTGCTGTGGCTGGGGAGGGAGCAGCTGGCTATCACCAGTAGTGATGTGTGGGGTTGTCCTGACCCTGCCTGTGGCTTGCAGGTGTGGAAGAAGAAGCTGTCTGCAGCGATGGAGGCAGGAGATGCCTCTGAAGTGAAGCGCTGCAAGAACATGGAAATCCTGTATGACTCCCTGCAGCTGGCCCACAAGTGCATCCTCAACTCTTTCTATGGCTATGTCATGCGGAAGGGGTGAGTCTTCCTCCCGGGCAATGCTGGTGGCCTCTGGAAACCAGGATTGTCCTGGGGAGGCTGTCAATTGCTTCCCCTGCTTCTGAAGCACCAGGATGAAGGTAGGTGCTGCCTGTAACACTCTCTTCTTGCTTCTACCGGTGACTTCTCCTGGAGACCCCTGTCAGATATTAACTGTTGGGCATAAGTGATGTGAATCTTGTCTGTTAGTGGGTTTCCAGCTTTTCTGAAGCATCAGAATTAGGGCAAGGAAAACAGTCTACAAAGAGCCAGTGTTTATGTATTTCTTGCCCTTCTTCCTCTGGAGGTTCTCCTGCCCTTTCCATAGCTGGTTTTGGCAGGGAGGACTTCATGCTCTTTACTTTGACTGGTCTGCTCACAGAGCTCGCTGGTACTCCATGGAAATGGCTGGCATCGTCTGCTTCACGGGAGCAAATATCATCACCCAGGCCAGAGAACTGATTGAGCAGATCGGGTGAGTGTGTGCTGATTTGGGGAAGAGAGATCTGCCAGCAGCTGGGACAGTTGTGGGAGCATGTTAAACATCTGAGCTTTCAGCAGTTAATGTTGAACATTCAGATTGCTGACACTGCTGTGGTTATTCTGTTGGATTGGCTGCCTCTGCTTTATGGGGGACACAGAGTTGATCCTCACCTATCAGCCACTTTCCTCCTGGCAGCAACCTTCCTTCCTTGTTTAGGAGACCCCTGGAACTGGATACAGATGGGATTTGGTGCGTCCTCCCCAACAGCTTCCCAGAGAACTTTGTCATCAAGTCAACCAATGCCAAGAAACCGAAGGTGACAATCTCCTACCCAGGTGCCATGCTGAACATCCTGGTGAAGGTGAGTCTTGCTCCCATCCAGACCAGCTCTGCAGTCTGGTCAAAAGGAGGTGGAGGACTGAAAAAGGGAGGAAGGCCTCTCTTCCATCTCCGCTCCTGAAGTGGGACGCTGGGGCTGATGGCCCTGCTTTGCTGCACAGCTCTCTGCCCCAGAGAGCATCTGGGCAGAGGGAGAGGCTCTGATATCCCTGCAGCAGAGTGGTGGGAAAGAGGCCAGGGCTGGTGTGTGCTTGCCTGTGCCAGCTGGCACAGTCCAAGCTACAGCAAGGTCCAAATCCACCTCTGCTGGTCCTGCTTCTGTAAGACAAAATAACGTAACTTTAGGGTCCAAAGCATTTCTCACATCAACAGCAGGTTGGATGTTCTGATTCTTGACATTGTGCTGTAGCTTTCAGAGGGATGCTCAGTGATCCCTTTGGGCAGCAGGTGCTCGAGGGGCATGTGTTGTAACCAGCTGTTGAGTAAAACTGTTCTCCTGGGGCTGTGCCCATAGGAAGGCTTCACAAATGATCAGTACCAGGAGCTGCAGGACCCGGCCTCCCTCACCTACACCACACGCTCGGAGAACAGCATCTTTTTTGAAGTGGATGGGCCATACCTGGCCATGATCCTCCCTGCGTCCAAGGAGGAGGGCAAGAAGCTGAAGAAAAGGTGAGTTTCCAAGGCTTGAAATATGTTCACTTTCCCCCAGAAACACATTGAGGGTCTCTTTCCCTTCATGCATGTGGGGCACATTGGTCTTTGGCCCTGGAGCTGGCAGCATGCTTGATTTGCTGGCTTTAAATGGCAAGTTCCTTAAACCAAATCATCTTTGAGTCCGGTCTCCAGTGCCATACTATGACAGTAGTTTAGAAGATAACAGCAAAACAACATTTGTCCAACTTGGTGACCAGCATGATCTCCCTTTTCTGCTCTGAGGTGTATAGGAGAACTTTGTCTTATCTTCTGAGGACTGCTTATATTCAACCTAATCTGTTTAAACTAACCAGTTCCTGCCTTCCCATCTCTTGGGACTTCACAAACCTCCAGAAACATCTCCTAGATGTTTCCCCGTCCTTCTCCATCTGCAAGAATAGGTCCTGCCATTACTGTTGCATTACAGGATAGTAGTACTCAGACTCCACTGATTTCTCTGGAGGCTCCTGATCAGGAACATGAGCTGGAGCAGTAGTAACCACTTGCTAGAGGGGTGCCCACAGACCGGGGTCTAGCCCCAAACAATGCTGTCACTGCCCTTCAGCACCCTGTCTTTACAGCTTGTCCTGCCCCATTGGATAAGCTTCAGCATTCACTTTCTTCTGTCAGTGTCCTTCTGCAAGCAGTAAGTCCCTGTTGCAGAGGTCAGGGTGATGCCAAGCACTGAGCAGGCTCTGCTCGTAGGACTCTTATCTCAGGGCCTCTTGGTATCTTGTAGTTTGGGGGTGTTACAAGTGCATTTATTTCTTGGTCACTCTTCAGCCTGGAGGTGGCTGGCAGGCACCATTGTCGATGGAGGAAGCAACTGCTGTGCCCACAGGAACATGGTCAGGTGGGAGAAGAGCTGGCCAAGTGATGTGGCTTCTCGTAGCTGATGTTCCCCATAAGGCTTCTGTAGACCAAGTTGAAGCAGTTGGTAGAGCAGCTGTAGATGCTCCGAGATCATTAGTGCTGAGCACCAGCAGCAATGCTGAACACATGCCCTGGCAGGAGGGACACCAGCAGGATCCTGGAGGCCGTGTCCCTTGGCACAGGCCAGGCTCTGACCATGCAGTGTCTCCTAGGTACGCAGTGTTCAATGAGGATGGGTCCCTGGCCGAGCTGAAGGGGTTTGAGGTGAAGCGCAGGGGAGAGCTGCAGCTGGTGAAGATATTCCAGTCTTCAGTGTTTGAAGCCTTTCTGAAGGGCAGCACCCTGGAGGAGGTCTACGCTTCTGTGGCCAAGGTGGCAGATTACTGGCTGGATGTGCTCTACAGCAAGGTAAGTGCAGCTCAGCACGTCTGTGCTCCCAAGGCAAGCTGGGGAACAAGCGTCAGATCTGGTTGGGCACTGGAGAGGCTTGCACAGAGTAGGTGGTTTGCTTTCTTCTGATTGTCTCTTCCATTATATTTCTGCTGCTTTGGTTCTCTAGGGCTGCCATTTAGTGTATTTTAGTGCAAATGCTCTGCATTCAGCTGTGGTGGTGGTGTCCTTCTCCAGTAATCTCTTTCATGGAGCTGGTCTGATGGCCCTCATCCCCCCAGGGACGTTAGCTAGGGGCAGAGAATGACAGTCTGGCCTCTGTGGAGTGTTGTATGAGGAGCACAGAGCCATCAGATACACAATAAGTGGGGGAGAACAGAGAAAATGGAATAAAGTGGGGGGCCTGCTGCTGAGAGAGGGAGTCCAAGAGCCTAGTTGGGTCCTTGCATTTTGCAGTGACCTTAGCCAACAATTTCTTGGTGAACCCAACTACTCTGTGCAGCACAAAGCAGCATTGCCACAGCCCAGCACGGCCAGAACCAATGCAAGTCTCAAACCTACACATTCTCTTTCTCATAAGTCATGTTGGCAGCTGCCACAGTTTTGCAGGCTCCCTGTAAAAAGCCAGACCAGCTCGGGATTGGCACTCCCCATAGCTGACAGCAGCAAGGTTTGATCATGAGGTTCTTGATAGGTTTGGGTTTTTCCCCCTCCCTTTCAGGCTGCCAACATGCCTGATTCAGAGCTGTTTGAGCTGATCTCGGAGAACCGGTCCATGTCACGCAAGCTGGAGGACTACGGGGAGCAGAAGTCTACGTCCATCAGCACTGCCAAGCGCCTGGCAGAGTTCCTGGGGGACCAGATGGTGAAGGATGCAGGGCTGAGCTGCCGGTTCATCATTTCCAAGAAACCAGAAGGATCTCCAGTGACAGAGAGGTAACCCCCGCTCGAGGGGGGATTTTGATGGTGCCGGGGGCAACCAAGAGGGGAAGGAAAGGGTAGCAGGAGAGTGAGCTGGTGTGGTGTTGCCAAGGGACCCATAAGCAAGACCAGTGATGGGTAACCCCATGCAACTACCGCGTGGCGGCCTCGCGGCAGGAGGAGGAGAAGCTTAAAGGGTCACCAGATGCTGGGAGAGGGGGGTGGTGTGCTGCCGGGTGGGTAATCGGTGCTTCCCTGCCGTCCCCAGAGCCATCCCTCTCGCCATCTTCCAAGCTGAGCCCAGTGTGCGCAAGCACTACCTCCGAAAGTGGCTGAAGAGCCCTTCGCTGCAGGACTTCAACATCCGCGCGGTGAGTGAGGCACCTCTGCAGGTGGGACCTGGCTCTGGGACAGGAGCTCATCCCTTTGAAGGAATGACCCCGGGCAGCAGCTGCTTGCACTCACAAGGTGCAGTGCTGGGGGGTCCCGAGGAGGTGCTTGGTCCTGCGTCTGGTGGTCTTTGACTCAGATCTCTTTGCTACTTGCTGCTCTGCCCTCTTCACAGATCCTGGACTGGGACTACTACATTGAGAGGCTGGGAAGCACCATCCAGAAAATCATCACCATTCCCGCAGCCCTGCAGCAGGTATGGATCAGGGGGGGACAATGGGACAGGAGAGGGCTTTGGTCAGGGGACTCAGTGTGATTCGGAGATATGTTCTTCAGGTGAAGAACCCGGTGCCACGGGTCCGCCACCCAGACTGGCTCCACAAGAAACTCCTGGAGAAGAACGATGTGTACAAACAGAAGAAAATCAACGAGCTCTTCACTTCAGAAGGCAAGAGACAGGTGAAGAGCATGAGGGAAAGGTACTGGCTGTGGTGGTGAGTCTGTTCTCCTGCAACCCACCTGCTGCTGCTGTCCTTGCTCCCTCAGGTCCTCACCAACCAGCCCTCAGAGGGGACACCCAACTCACAGATTGGTGACATAGAGGATTTTGGGGCTGCCAAGACCCGTCAGCCAGCAGTTCCTATTGCAAACAAGCGGAAGCGAGTCCCTGAGACAGAGGAAAGCCAACAGATGTCCCAGTACCTTGAGCTATCCCAGTCCTGGCGAGAGATCCTGGGTCCGCCACCGCCCTTGGGTACCACCAAGGTAGGTGAAGCAGACTGGGCATAAGATGACCTGGGGATGCGCTTGTCCACCTAAGCAGCTTGAACGCTGCCAGGAACAAGCTGTCGGTCTCCTGAAACCCTCTGCGTGGCAGTGGCTCATGGCTACAAGGAGAAATGGAACCAGGAGATAGAGAATACACCCACTGATGGGGAAGAGGGGGGCGATGGCTTCAGAGCGGGGGCAGGAGCGTGCTGTGGGGCTGGGGAATGTAGGGTTGGGTGCATGGCAGGGTGCCGGTGCTGGTGCCTGCCTGGGCTCACGGCGCTGTCCCTCCGCAGGAGCAGCTCCTGGTCTGGCTGCGCTTCCACCAGAAGAAGTGGGAGCTGCAGGCGCGGCAGCGGCGGGAGCGGTGCAAGAGGCGGCGCCTGGAGGCTGGCGGGAAGGCAGCGGCAGCCGGAGGTGCCCGCCAGGCCCTCTCCAAGGGGCTGGGCTGTTACCTGCGCCGGGCAGCGCGCAGCATCCTGGACCTGCCCTGGCAGATCCTGCAGGTACCGGGGACGGGCCCTGCCGCGGGGGCAGCCCCGGGCTCGAACCTCGTGGTTTACACTGCTTGTGGTCAAATGGTGACGTCCAAGGACTGCTGACCCTGGCACCGCTTTATGTTAACCTTGGGGAGGCTGGATGGGGCTGCAGAGCCTCAGGCTCGTGCATGTCCGTATGGAAACAGGGGCCCACAGACTCACTCGTGATGGGGAATCTAGGGTGTGTGTAGCTCTGCCAGTGGGGCAGTTCCAGTTCATCCCATGAGCTGCTCCAGTTCATTGCAGGGGCAGCACTGTGCAGTAGTCTCAGACCCTCAGAAACACTGGCTGAGAGTGAAGGCAGCTCTGGGGTCTGTCTGGTCCAACCCCCTGCTGAAGCTTGGTGCACCCAGAGCCAGTTGTACAGGACAGTGTCCAGAAGGCTTTGGAGCATGTCTAAGGTGGAAGACTGCACAACTTGCCCAGACAGCCTGTGCCAGGGCTTTGTCACCTCCCAGGGAAAAAGTTTCCTGACATGCAGAGGGGACCTCCTGTGGTCAGGTTTGTGCCCATGGCCTCTGGTTCTGCCAGTGGGCACCACTGAGGAGAGCCAGGTTCCATCCTCTTTGCACTTCTTTTCAGATATTTATATACAGTGATGGGAACTCCTGCAGCTTCCCCTCCTTCAGGCTCAACAGTTCCAGCAATCCCAGCCTTTCTTCATATGAAAAATGCTTCAGTCCCTCCATCATTGTGGCCCTTTGTTGGACTCTCTCCAGAATGTCTGTGTCTTTCCTGTACTGGAGACCCCACAACTGGGCACAGCATGCCTATGATAGGCACAGGACTCCAGTGATGTCTGGAATCAGCCAATGTACAAATGCAGAGGTGGAGCGGTACCATCCAGGCATTTTCAGAAATCCTTGTTACCTGTGGCCATCTGAGCCTGGCCCCTCATCACTCTCTTCATCTTCCAGAAGGGCCTTCAGAGCTGCAGGCAGTCCTCGTGCAAAGCATGAGCTTGAGATGAGACGGCTGGTCCAGGATGTCGGAGTGACTTGGCTGACATCAATGGTCAGCTTGAACTAGTTGGCCAGCCTTAGTCAGAGGGTTTTCTGCATAGTGCCCTAAGACAGTGGTAGGACTTAGGGGCTCCAGTGCTGCCAGTGATAACTCTAAGCCCCCTGCTGTCTTTGTGGCCACCAATGGGCCATATAGATCCTCAAAGTGCTGCACAGCTTAGATATAAGCACTGATAACGTGTTGGATCTCCCAACATTAACTGTACCACTGTGTCCTGCAGATTGCTGAGACCAGCCAGCCTGGACTGTTCAGGCTGTGGGCAGTGATCGGAAGCGACCTGCACTGCATCAGGCTGAGCATTTCCCGGGTCTTCTACGTCAACCAGCGTGTCCCAAAGCCAGAGGAGGGAGCAGCCTACAGGAAGGTGAGGATCTGACCCACCTGGAACAGGAAACAAGCATCTGCCTTGCAGGGCTTCACGCTCTCATCCGGTACTCAGTCCTTCTGCTAATCCCAGCCTTCCCAGAAAGCAGGTTCTCTGTTATGGGAATTTGTAACAAGCATGAGCATAAACCAGATTTCCTTAGGAGAGAAGGACATCAGGAGCTGGGTTGGCTCTGACCCCAGCTCCCTGCAGCCCTTACAAGTGTCAGTGACAAGTGTCACTGACTCCTGTCAGTGGTGCCATGTGGTCTAATGTGTCCCTTGCCTTGGCAGGTGAACAGGATCCTGCCCCGCTCAAACTTAGTTTACAACCTGTATGAATACTCAGTCCCTGAAGAGATGTACCAAGAGCACATCAATGAAATCAATGCAGACCTCTCTGCTCCAGACATTGAGGGGGTGTATGAGACACAGGTAACTTCTTTGGGTACTCGTTTTGAAGGGTTGCTGGGTAGCAGCTCATTGGTCTGAATGCCAGTGGAGCAGGAGGATACCTGGCTCTTAGAAATTCAACACCTTGGTGAGACACCAAAAATCAAAGACCCTCCACAGCAGAATACTGGGCAATATTTCCATGTTCATCTGGGCAGAGACACTGAGCATCAGCGCATGGTTTAAGGCATGTCAGGGAAAGGGGGTTTGGTTTATTTGGAGGTAGGAAACTTCAAAGAAGAAAGGTATTTAAGGAGAAAGGATGATCTTCCTCCAAACCAGTGCCAGCCTGCTGTTGTTTGAACCAGGAAAGATATGGGATATTGAAAGATGGGGGAGAACCCAGCATGTGCGGAGTTGTACACAGGTCTGAGTGCCCTGTCTTCTGAAACAAGGTTGTAAAAGCTTTAGAGAGAAGAATAGGATACAGCTTGAAAGTTTAGGAAGAGCAAGAACAGACTCAACAGTTCAGTACAAAGCAATCAAGCCAAAATTAAATTTACCAGTGCTATTGATGCTGAAAGCCTGAAAATGAGGAAAGGAAACTGGGATGCTTCTAATGAGGACACTGGTTTGTTCAGCAGCATAAAACCTGGTGACAGGAATTTCATGAAGAAGATATTGTAGCGTCAGGACCTGACCTATATGGAAGTAGGAGAGAAGGTTTCACAATTATAAGAGTGGACCTGTATGTTAAAGAAAGCATAAAGACATTTGCTACTAAAATGCAATGTAGAATTATGGATCAAAAGTCTTTGTCTAAGTAGGACACGTTTGGTGTGAGCACTGGGGCCAAAAGCTACAAAATGCTTTCTGAGATGCAAGAGGCTGCAAGGACAAAAAGAGCATCATAGAGTGGGGAGAGTTCAAGCTCTTGAAGTTATTGTTACAACCTGGAAAGTGTTACAGTGGGGCATGATAAAAGAAACCATTTTTAGTCACCTCAAATTCCTGCTTGGATAAAGGTCCAGGCACAAGGCAAGGCACAACTCTTAGTAAGCAGCACCTAAAACTCATTTCACATTACTGTGCCAATGTGACTAGAGTGTACACAAATTCATCATCTCTGTAGGAGATCTTCTAGTAGCAAACCTGAGCCCTCTCTGCAACCACAGTGTTCAGTAAGTGGGACTAGGTAAGATTTTCGAGAAGAAACCTTAAGAAGAAATTAGAATTAGCAACTGTAGTAAAACAAGGGGCACGGAGATGTTTTAAAGGTATAAAAAGAAGTGAGATGATCAAGAGGTTGCAGCTATCGTGCAGGGGGAGACTGAGTAAGCTGGGACTTTTCAGCCTTGGGGAGAAAGAGGCTCAGGGGACCTCCTTGGTGGAAGGAGTGAAGGAGAGGAGCCAGGCTTTTCTCAGGGGTGCCCAAGGGAGAGAATGGGAGGCAATGGGCACAAACTGAGAAGTGGGAAATTCTGTGTAACCATCAAAAAGCAGCGAAGGGTGTTTGAGGAGGTTGTCCAGAGGGTTGTGGAGATACAGAGGACCCAGCTGGACAGAGTCTCCCAAAAATGTAGCAGGACGAACACGAGAGAATAACGAGGAAAATGCAAGGAAGATTTCCTTGCAGGGATGGGATTTAGGTATGTGGGGATGCTTCAGTTTGCTAAAGGGATCTGAAAATGGGATATTCCACAGTATCTATGAAGTCAAAACTGGTATGAGGGAAGTATGAGTAGGCAGGAAATGTTTATTATTACTTGTCATTGTTTTGGGACTTGGTCCCACAGCAAGTCATCCAGGAGCAATCTTCTGCAGCTGTGGAGTTCACAGCTGCAGGGTTAATAAAGCAGATCGAAACTGTGGTGGATGTCCCATCATGCTGGTTATCCGGTAGTTCGGATGAAGCCCTTGTCTTGAGGGAGTGCCAGACCACAAGTTGCAGACTTGCAAGATTGCCCAGATACACATTCTCCATAGTATCCACACATGTTCCACACATTCTCCATAGTATCTGCTCTTCCCTTGATGGTGGATAAGAACACAAGTAAATTAAAATACATGTTCTGTATCTCCAGCACTGGCAGGGGGATACCAAACTCATATGGAGGCACCTCAGTTACATCCTGCCCGTGGTTTTTAAGCCAGGTTCTAGGTCTGAAACCCCAAAGGGTAGCTTGGTAGTGCAATATGGTTCCACCACATCTCTCCCCATTGTTACAGGTGCCGCTGCTCCTCCGTGCCCTGATGCAACTGGGCTGTGTGTGCATGGTCAGCAGACAGCTTGTTGGGCACCTGGCAGGGCGGAAGGCTGAAACCTTCGACATCGAGCACCTAGAGATGCGCTCACTGGCCCAGTTCACATACCTGGAGCCAGGTGAGGTGCTTGGGAGAGGGCTTGGGGGCACCCAGGACCAGGTGTCTGCAGGTACCACTCATGATCTGTGCTCTGTTCCTAGGAAGCATTCGCCACATCTACCTCTACCACAGCTCCCAGGGCAGCAAGGCGCTCTTGGGCCTTT
Source organism: Micropsitta finschii (assembly GCA_034783455.1). NCBI lineage: Eukaryota > Metazoa > Chordata > Aves > Psittaciformes > Psittacidae > Micropsitta > Micropsitta finschii. The sequence continues at coordinate 12,005 of JAVHNF010059267.1, forward strand.
TCATCCCCTCACAGCGCAAAGCTGCCGTCTTTGTGCTGGACAAGGTAAGGTGGGACTTTGGGGGCTGCGGTGCTGGGGATGAAAAGCTGGACACGTTTCAGCAGGGTGCACTTAAGCCCAGAACCCCCCCATGTGCAGGGCACGGGGTCCTTGTCCTGGCACGTAGCTTGCATTGCTCCTTGGGTCCAGCCGGTGCCGAGGAGCCCGGCTCCATCGCAGTCCTGCATCCCTCCCTCCTGGCTTCATCCCCACCGTGCCGAGGGGAGGGAGAGGAAGGGCGGTGAAGGCAAATAACGCACATTCCTAAGAAGCAGACAGGAAGGCGAGCTGCGGGAGCTGCTGCTGGAGCTGAGGTGCTGCTCTCCCCCACTGCTGCAGAGCAGGTGCTACAGGATTGTCCCATGGGAGTTCGGAGCTGGAGCCTGCGGATGCTGTGGGTCCGCTCACCCCATGCATGGGAGACACCATTAACTGCCTCCCAGGAGGTGGTGTCCAGGTCGGATCCCCGGAGAGCCCCTGGTTTGGTGAGTCGGGTGCCTTCCCCTGGCCGAGCATCCCGGTGCTGGCATGCAGCCGTGGGTGCTTAACTCCAGTGGATCCCGGGAATACCGGGGGGAATAGCGCTAAACCCCATTTAAATAGGGAGCGGGGGGGAGGGAGAGGGGAACATTTATTAACATCTAATCCTGTTAAGATTTTCTACACCATATGTCTGAGCAACAGAACATGTGAAATGTGTGCTAATTACTGCTGCCTGTGTCATGTGTGTATATTTTATATGCAGTCCCTGACCTTTTTGTTAATAACTTCACATTATATTCATTGACCTGAAACAAATTGAATTCAGTGGCACTCACTCAAGGATTGAATTGCATGGTCTTCTTAATTGGGCTCTTATTTAAATGTGGAAAAGTAACAGTTTACCACCTGTAATTATTTCTTTTTTCCCCTTTTCCTGAAGAAATTCCTGCAGGGAGCGTGTGCCACACGTGTGGGGTCACGTCCGGGGGGGAATCACCACAGGAAGCCCGGGCCTGGTGTGTGCCATGGAGTGGAAAACCCTCAACAAAAGTTTTGTGTCTCCAAAGCGAAGCCCCTGGGGAAAGGCCCCCCAGTAACCTCTGCTGCTGGGGGCACCGGGCAGCACTGGGACGAGCTGCCCCAGCTCCTGCTGAGCATCCCGGGATGCAGGAAGCCAAAATCCTGCTTTGCTGCTCTTCTTCCAAGGCCGAGTTAATTGCCAGAGCCGCAAGGAGGAGACTTACTCTTTACTTACTATATTTAACTTAAAAATGCAAATGTTATTAGCGTCCCGATCACTGATAAGAGTGCCTTTGTGCCATGCTTTAACCTCTATTAGGGGGGATTAGGAGAACGTATCCACATTGGCATTTTCTAAGTGTCACTGTGACAGCACTTGCTGCACAAATGCCTGGCTGTCACACTGAGGTTTATCACCGGGTTTTTTCCTGCGAATGCAGACTAATAAGCCCAGAAATTACAATTGCCTCCCTGCCGAATCTGTGATAGGCGGAAATAATGATATCAGTGCCCTGCTAATCTCCCTGCTCTGCGCCTGGCACCATCCTATTGAGTCACCTGTCATACGCCGCTTTGATGAGGCGAATTCAATCTCTCAGCTATAATGACAATGGAGCCATTTTAATGTTTGGAAATGATTATGTGAAGGTTTCTCTTTGCTCTGTCTTGGCAAGCAAACCAGGTCAGTGCTCAGGCTGGGTCTCCTGCCGCCGCTCGCGCCTGCGAAGGAGCCGGCCTGTATTAAGTGAATGTGCCAAGTTATTAGAAAGGAGGCACCGGAGGCGGCTGCGCGGGGGGGAGACCTTTTATTTCCTTTTCCACAGCAAAGCATGAGCCTGAGAAGATGCTTCACACACGTGAGCATCTCGCACAGCAACGTGGTCCCCTGCAGCAGCGTGCCGGGGGGTGAGCGCTCCACGTGCCGCATGCACACTGCATGGACACTGCATGCACACTGCATGCACACTGCATGCACACAGCCGCAGGTGCCTTGCAGCACACCTGGGTGCCCCAAGCACCCATGACCCACAGCCACAATGCTGTCCTGAGTGCTTTGTAAGCTGTTCCGAGGCTGCAGCTCCAGGAATGGGTGCAAGGGCAGATGCAGGCGCATTCCCGTCCCCAGCAGTGTGGTGCCACGTGCAGGGCCTAGAGGACGATGAGCAGCCGGGCTTGGGCAAGGAGAGCAGGGTTCTGGCTGAGGGCACTGCAGGAAAGCCAGGGAGGCCAGGATGGACCATCCCCTGGGTGTTGTCTTCTGCAGAAATACAAGCGCCAAGCAACTTCCCCTTCCTCAGGCTGTGATTTGTTGTGAGCTGCAAAGATGTGTTTGTGAATGGAAGTCTTGGATGTGCTTGTGAATGATGTCTGTTTGCTTGACAGGCTACAGGGAGCTTAAAGTCTGTCTAACTTCAAAGCCAAGCACCAAACCTTGGTGAAACGATGTGGTTGGTCCCTCCAGTCTGTTGGGTCGATAAACAGGGCAGGTTGGTGATGTGCTGCCAGGGGCTGTCTGGGCAGCGATGGACAGTCCCATGAGGTGTGTGGTTCCTCCCTGGCTGTTGGTTTCAGTTAATATTGAGGGAGATAAAGGGAGTTTCTGAAACCAGAAGAGGTGAGGCTCTGGCACAGGGTGCCCAGCGAAGCTGTGGCTGCCCCATCCCTGGCAGTGTTCAAGGCCAGGTTGGACACAGGGGCTTGGAGCAAGCTG
>JAVHNF010059269.1:0-29663 GCA_034783455.1 Micropsitta finschii
GGGTTAGGGTTAGGGGTTAGGGTTAGGGTTAGGGTTAGGGTTAGGGTTAGGGTTAGGGTTAGGGTTAGGGTTAGGGTGGAAAGTCTGTTTCAGGAAGTAGAGCCTTGGCTTTCACTCCTGCCTTCAGTTAGCAGCTAAGATTTGGTGTCAAATGAGTAATTAGTATTAATCATCTTTGTTACTATAATAAGAAGAGACAGTTGCTTCTTCGATCTAATACTGTCTGCTGCTGCAAAACAGTGTTTTCTGATGAAGTCACTTCATGTGAGGGTGGTGCAAAGCATACTCACCATGTCTGTTACATGAAGATAGACGTTTCAATTCTGTCCTGTGAGGCTGAGCATGCTCCTCAACTTCCATTGCGACTTTGATCGTCATCAACATTTGAGTGATTTGTGTGCTTTCCCATTTCTTGAACATAGGACAGTTTTTTAATATTGCAGATATGAGTGAAACTTGAACAAAATAGCTGAGAGTATCTTGTCATGGCAAGAGACTAATTTCTTTTTGTTAAGTGTATTTTAGTGCTTTTCAGTAAGAAAATGTAGTGGGAAGGTTGCAGGACAACTGATGCTGGGTGCTTATGGTATCTTTCCATATGCATATCCATCATTTGTTCTGTGATAGCTAATACTGTTTTAACTCATTTTCAGTGACCACAAGTTTGGCTCAGCTGACTTTCACAGAACAATAGTAGAGTTCTCATGCAGCATATAATTTAATATCTAATGCAGTAAGCAATCATTAGTATATGATCTAAGAGTTTCAAATGTACTTAATTCTGTCAGTTGTTTTCAGGATATTTGAAAATACTTGGAATAGTCATTTCAAGATGGACTGTGTCTTTAGACCTCCAGTGTCCGGCAGGTAGCATCTCTTTGGGATATCCAGTAGGAATGGTTTCTCTATGGTAGTCTGGGGTTTTTATTTCAGAAGCCCACATAACGCGTGGTAAAGGAAAGCAATCCTGTTTTAGCTCTTCAGCTTGTCAAATCACAAACTAATTTTTTTTCACAGTATAGGAATTACTTTAATTACTTGGGTTTTCTTTAAATAAGCCTATGCTGAAAGCCCGCAGCTCACAGTGTTGCAGTTTGGAGAACGGCTAGCCATTTATTTCTAGTCATAGCAATTGAAATCCAATATTTATTCATTTACCACTCAGTAATATATTTGACAGATGTGTTGAATGACTGAGTAAATTGCTGCCTTTAAACTCTTAGCCCTGTTTTTTGAGTTCACAGTTTCTAGACGCACTGGTGGTAATAGAGTAGTTACAATATCTACAAATTAGCGTTGCTGAGATGCCACTGAATATTGTGATTATGGCTGCAGAGCGGACTCCTTTTTATTTATTCATTTATTTTTAAATTGCTGATCCAAACTTTCCCTGAATGAGCTATTACTGAGAGTAAAGTCAGTTCAGCAAAGGATGTAGAAGTCTGATCCATAATGTTCCCTTTACAAGGAGCAGTTGTTTTGGGTCTTTGCAACCCTCCAGAGGTTTTAGTTATGATTGGTGTGAGTAGGAATGGCACAGCTAGTTCTCTGTATAACACTTGAACAGATGCTGTGCATGTCTCTGTTTCTTTCTATAAAACTAATGCGTGCTGCCCAAGTATCACGGAGTCTTTCCTCGTGAAGACTGCAGAGATGAACTCAGGGTCTTCATGTCAGACAACAGCAGGATGGATGCAACCTACAAATACAGTTGCTCACCTGATGTCAAGGGGGCATGCGGTGTGGTTAATGGAGGATGGAATGGACTAAAGAAATAGGGTAATGGAGGACATTGGTTTGCATGAGGTCAGCCCTGTGATGCTAGTTGAAGAATCTTTTTATCGTGAGACAGATGTTAAGAATAGGTGTATGAACGGTCTCCAGGCTGCAGGCAGTAAGATCATAACTGTAATATAGATTAAGTGCACTCTTGGGTGTCTAGCTAGATGTAACATTATGCTATGTATTTTGTATTTACGTTATTGATATAGAACTTGTAAAGTGGAGGAAGATAGTGTACAAGAAAACTTTCAAAGTAACTGTGTTATATTTGTAGAAATTGTTCTCACAGGTTAGTAGGAGGTTTATTTGCCAGGGCTTTTTTTTGAGTGTCTCATAGCGTTGCTCATCTGCATCTCTTTTCTTCTGGTCACTGATATTCTGTAGGAAATCAGTATAATTTCATAATTCTCTTTCTTGTGAAGAAACTTCCATTGCTGAAATAACAGTTTCCTTGAATTACTTGCCTAAACAATGGGTTTATCCACTGTTTGTTGAACTTCTGTGTGAGACTTCCGGGATGGGGTAACTACATGAAGGTGACAGGAGCTCTTGTAGACAGGAGATGCAAAACTTGACCCACAGTTGTGATGGGTCTGGTCATTAGGCACCAGACTCTAAGTGCAGCAGTTTTTTAGGAATAAAAATGGGATGGTCTTTAAGAGAGGTGAAAGATTCCCAGCCTTCTTATTTTCTCTGAAAGTGTTAATTAATCACTTCTAATTTTTCCATATTAAATGGGGAATGCTGTCTTCCTTGCTGGTGTTACATCACAAGTGGAACTGCTGCAGGGTAGCTGCCATAGCTTTGCAGATAACTGAAAGGTGTAACAAATAATTGCTTTAGTAACCAGATCTGTCAGCAGTGGAAAACTGATGAGAAGTGTTTTCAAACTTTGCTTCTTCTCAGGGATCTCGGTGTGATTGAGGCTGTTCCCAACAGTGAGACCATTGTGAGCTGCTCTCAGATATTCATTTGTAAAGTCTGAAAATCTAAATACATCTTACCGAGCGTGCTGTGGGCCACGTTTATCTGAAGAAGGGCTTTTATTGAAAGTGTTACTTGTCTGCATTCCCTATTCTGAGATAGGGAATCTGGGAATATCAGTTTACTTTCAAAAAGATCTTAATCTCAAGTAGGGTTTTGTTTTGGTTGGTTTGTTTTTAATCTGGAGGTCATTTTTGCTCAAATAATGTGAATAATATCATTAATGGCTTCTGTCAAGCATTTATAGAGACGAAAACAGAGTGCACGAAATGTGGGAGTGAGGTTCCCTTCCCCTCCAGGAGTGCTGCAGGTGATCTGTTCTCACAGCGTTTTGTAGAAGCACAAGAGATGCAAATAAGTGAGTGCTGATGAAAGAGTACATTTTATTTTCTCACTTCATCTCCTGCCAGAAAAGCTTAATGGTATTTTAGAGCTGATATTACACCTCAGAAAAGGGGTAATGCATCTTTAAAAGCTAAACTACATCTTCTTTACTTTTATCAAATTCTCTATAAATCTTTCATGACAGTTTATTTAACAAAGTGTCATTGAAACTGTATAGATGATTGATGTGACCCATGTAAGATCAACATGAAATGTTTGTAAATGTCAGCAAAATGTGACCATCTAGAAGCAAGTAAGGATGGTGTTGCTTTGAAAGTGAAAAACAAACAGAAAATGTTTATCTTATTCTTTACTTTCTGGGATGAAATTACAAATTCATAGAAGTAGCATTATATGATTTTTCCTGGCCATGATGCCATGAAGCGGGAAGGAAGATCAAAATTTGTCTTGACATACTGTGCTTTCACTGTACGCTTCTTTTACAGTGGGTAATAGTTTCTCACCTATTAAAAGAGAGAGTCCAATTTCACTTCTCAGAAGAATAATATGAATTTGGATAAAAAAGTGATAGAATATTGCTGAGAGACTGAATAAACAAGCTTTATTCAAGCAGCTCCTGTCATCAGAAGAGCTGGAAACTTCAACTTACCTCATCTCTGAAGAATGCTAGTCATAAAACACCAAATCTGATGGTACCTCTGCATTGTCACTGGAAGTTTCTTTAAAAAGTTAACGTTATCTCTATACCCACACTATGCTTCTGATTTTTGTACCATTAATGTAAAAATACATAGGTTACTATGTTTTTTTTACATAGTAAAGTGCATGTAAAAATATATAGGTTCTACTGGAATCCTTCTGTGAAGCTAATTTTTGGGGTCACCTTTTTTATCTCCTTTATTCCTGACTTGCCTGTTTCCAGGATCCATGAGATCAAGGGAACCAGTGACTTTTGGGACTCTTTAGAGCCCTTTGAATTCCTTGGGGCTTTGTGTGGTAGCTCACGGGGTTCAACAGCCTTTAATGGTTCACCCTTTATCCTGGGCAAAATTGCAACAAATAGTCTTATATGCCTAGCAGTCTATAGTTCTTTGTGGGCTTGATGAATATTTAGACCCAGATAATATTCTGGGCCCTTAGGATATTTGCAAGAAGAAATTAATGGCTTTTTGGTTTGCTCTTGATATAAAATCTGGGGAGATGTTGCAGAATATCCTTTGATCAGTCACTCACATTTCTGTGTGAGCCAGTGAGCTTTAGTTCTTGAGCTGTTTTACCTCTTTGGGCAGAGGTGGTGCCAAGGTCCTGGGTCTTTGGCAGGTCCTGGTTGGAGGCAGTGGAATACCTGCAGCCCCAGTCACTTCTGGCTGTGCCCTGCACCACCGGACCCTTTGTCTTATTCCAGAACTCTATGTGCTGAGCTTCCTTGGGAGCAGCGCTGTCACTGCTTTTCAATATTGATGTCTTGTGAAACAGTCTTGGAGCTCTGCCATCAGATTTGCAGCAGATGTCCAGGTTTATACATACTTTATGGCAGGTATGATCAGCCACCAGAATTTGAAGGGGGAGAGAGGGGAATTGGGATATCACGAGTTAATTAAAAGTATGTATGTGTGTGTGTATGTATACGTTGTTCCTGGTTTGCTTCTCACCCCAGTTCAGTGCATATCACCTGAAGTCTCACAACGCAGACAAGGTCTCCCTGTTCATTCATAACCAACCAAACCAGGTGTAATCCTTGTGAGCAGTGCTGCTCAATGTGCTCCAAGGAAGTCCATGAGAGCTGGAGATGAGAATGCTTCCAGTCAACAGCCAGAAAGAGTCTTAAGCCCAAACCTGATGGTTTTTATAGTGTTGCAAAACTTGCCAGTTTGCCAAGACCTTCCCACAGTGACCAAAGACAGGGAACAAGAGCTCACAAATGTACTGTTAAAGCAATAAGAACATGAAGGTGAAAATAAAATCCGTTCTGCTGTCTGCTTGGGCAAAAGCCTTTGCAAATTACTGTAATGAGGTGATAAGATACTATGGTGATAAAAATCTTGTAAATCAGATGTTTGTATTGCTTTTATGTTAAACTAAGATGACATCAAAAGAAGGAGATTGAAAAAATTATTATCTCAAATGAGAGACAAAAATTAAAGTGAAGGAGAGTAAAAAAATCAGATCCTGGATGTTAATGCATTTTCAGATGCACAGGCTGAACTAAGCTGTAGCACACTTCTGTAGCTCAGAAGCTGTAGTGAAAGTAGCCAGTATTTGCTGTGATCTAGCCATTCTTGTTCTTATTTGTGTTTTAATTCCCTGTGAGACATTTTGCATTTCCAGAGCAAATATACAGATACATATATCGCATATTACGTGATGTAGGTATTTAAATTAATATATTTGAGATACAGTATGAGCTATTTAGAGTGCACTGCTACAGGCCTTATTACATGTCATTGTATGGTGAATGGAGAATCTTTAACATTTCTGTAGTAGCAAGACTGTACTCTTACGAAAACTGCCACTAACATCAGAAGTTCACGTGTCAGAGAGTCTTATTTGGGTAAGCACTCGGGTTATAGCAGTATCTCAAATGACCACAGTGCCCAGTTCTGAAAAGTATTGCTTCAGTTGCCTTTAAATGATCATAAAAGATACTCAAATAGTTTTGGAGGAAGCATTGAAAAGTTGTGGACTATGATGTAGTTCTTTGTGTGAAGGTGTGTGTCTGTGTCTGCATAAACTCTTAATTTCAGTTGAAGGTTTCTTAAGATTAGGTAAGCATGTTAAGTGGCAAATAAATGGTTAGTAAACTGTAAGAAAAGCACTGTACCTTGGTTATTGGTAAACGGTCTTCATTTCAAACTAACCTACATTTGTGAGATCTTTGGGTCATAATTAAATTATAATCTAGCATATGGTTACCATAAAAAATACGGTAAGTAGCTGGAAGTTAAAAAGAGATTTTGTGAGTTCATGCTAGTATTATTAACTGGCCACTAGCAATAAAGAAGGCAGAAAGCAATAATCAAAGTGGAAAGGATTATGTAAGAAGTAATGTATAGGTAAATATAGCTTGCATAATTTTGAGGCAGTTTGAACAGGCCATCAAAGGAGCCTTGGTGCACAGTTGGTTATAATTATTCAGCTCCCTCACTTCTCTGCCGCTCCTCCCTGTGCCACTCTGCCAGATGAACGCCTCTCTGTGCGCCAGTTGGATCCCTGCATCTCACTTGCACAGTGAGAGTATGGTTATTTCTTATAACCATGGTAATGAATATGCAAATATCATTAAATTAATTGGCAGTCACAGTTTTCTGTGCTCTCACAGCACAGAGAATTCTGAGCTGTTATTAGAAAGCCAAAGAAACTGAGGCCTGTAGGCAGTCAGTATAAAATTATACTTTTTTCTATTCATTCCTTGGTCCTGCCTTTCCCAAGTATGAGTACTGCACGTGCTCCTGATGTTTTTCTGTGAACTCCAGGAGTCTCTCTTACAAATTCACTGTTGACATGAGTTCAAATAAAAATACCAAACCAACCCCTCCATGTATTCCAACAGCAGGAGCTTTGCTTGTCTGCAGAAAAGGAAACGGTGGAAGCAGAAACAGAAATTGAAAAGCATTTTGTGTTTTCACTTTTCTTCAGTATCTGGATAGTTCTGCTTGCTTCCAAGGCTCCTTGTACTTTAAAGTATTGGTATAGAGATTTAAGGAGGATTTTATATTTAAGGAAGATTTTATGTACAGATACGTATGCACACACACATATGGTAATAGTAGGTGTCTCAAGCTTTTTCATTTTTCTGCTAAAGCCTGCAGCTAAAAGGAGGGTTATTGGTTATCCTGCCAACGATAGCCATTACCAGGAAAGCTCTGATGTTTCTGCTGCGGCATGCAGTTGCAGTGTGTCAGGGTAACATAGGTTGAAAGTTGCATAATTAGAAATGAGCAAAGGGCTATCAAGGCTGTACAGCATCCATGTGTTTGGGTGCATTGAAAAATTCATATTCGTATTTAGATGTGGCCTTTCATACGCATTTGCTGCCCTGCTTGCCTCCAGTGTGTGGTGTGGGCATTTTGCTCGTTCTAGAGTAGTTTGAGGAACAGATAAAGCAGACTGCTGGAGCACTTTTATTGTTTGGTGTTGACCATATATATGTATTTCTACTATTTACAGTGCAGATAAATGGTGGGAATTCTTCTTTAGCATGGATGTGTGCCTAGTCCTGAAAGCTTAACCTTTCTTTAAGGGAAAAAGGGAATTTGAGCTCTGAAATCCCACCTGAGCAGTGGCTTCTATTTCACTTAGTTTCTGTTAATTATATAGAGCAGGTACTCAGTAATCTTTGAAGATAATAAAGATTAATTTCTTCAGGTTTCTCAGCTAAAGCAGTAAGTAAAACGAAGGGGTAGTTGTGAAGGAGTGATGTGTAGTTCTGCTCTGTCTTGTGATTACATTCTACATTACATTCTTTGCACACGCTTAAGCATTTAAAATGTAGAAATTGTTTTAAAAATGACTGTATAGTGTTTTTTCTCAGCAGAAAGGAGGACTGATGGCTTAAACTGGCAGCCAGCCAGTTCAAAATCTCAGTGGAAATCTATAGCTGGCGTAGACTTTAGTCTTTAATTGAAAAATGAAAATTAAAATGTAAAACATAAAATTAATTTATTTGAATATAGAGAAAATGGAAATACCTACAACTGTACTTCTGGTCACGGGTATACAGGTAAAACGACGTGTTTCTGCAAATTATTATTGTTGATGTAAGAGGCACACGTAATTTAGTGCCAAGGAGTTCAGAGATCTCAGTTTGGAGACTTACTGTGAAGGGTGCCCTTGGGGGTTGACCATTAGTTGCATATTTTTTTCCTGAAAGAGACATATTGAAGGTGAAAACCAGCAAAGCCAAAGCTTTTCATGACAGAAGCTCCAGGATGATGTACTTCAGGAACCAGAGGAGCTGTCTTCTGCGTGGAAGTTATGGCTTGAACCATCTGTCTGTTTGAACTGTCGGAAGGAAATTGTAGATGTGGTTTAACATTATTTAAATTTTAAAAACTTCAGTTTAATGTTTATACAGTAAAAACCCAAGGTGCATTAACGTATGGAAAGCCATTAATTTAGAACAGTTTTCATTTTCTGTTTCAAAGCCAGATGTTTGTAGGTGTCACCTTCCAATCTAATGAGTGCTTAAATGGCTTTCTCCCCCTCTTTTAACACTGCATAACTTCGTGTGAAGAAAAATCAATTCCCAGAGGCCTGCGACACGTGGATGTGTTTGATAAATGAGAAATAGTTGGTGCCATTTGCTCATAATACAGCTTCTTGCAAGAATTTCAGACAAACAGGCATCGTTAAGCTAATAGGGTCATACTGATTAAACAGTTGGCTATTTAGTAACTGTATAGGGTACTTGTTAGAGTTAGTGAACAAAGACTGCATTTCCCATAAATCTGTTATTTTTGGTTAGGAAAAAGGGAAGATATACATATCTTGGAAAAATGGAAGAAGATGGGGTGAGCCTATTCTGTAGTGACACAGTCAGTGCTGCTGGTGAACGTGCATGGCACGGGGTGCTCTGGGGGCTGTGGGTCACAGCTGGAGATGTCCAGCAGGCAGCAGGACCAAGCTCCCTGCTGAGCTCAGGGTTCATTTCAAAGGCTGCTGCCTGCCAAGGCAAAGTGAAGGATGCTGGGCACTGCCCTTTCTTCCTGGTTTTCATCTTTAACATAATTTGAGAGCCACAGTATTTTAGGGTTTTTCCCTATTAAGTTATATACATGATTCACAAAGTTCTGTTACTTTGGGCAAGATACATGGAGCTATCTGCCAACTTCCCTTGCATGCGCAGGTACGAAAGCCAGTGGATACCATCTTTATACACTATGTTGGACTTTAATTAAAATAACCTAATTATTTATTAGCTACTGCGGGGCAGATGTTGAGATTTTTTTGCAATGTACTGTATGACAGCAGGATAGGGAGTCTTTCAGGACTGTCAGTATTAATTCAATTAATGCATAATGTCATGTAGCTCTTAATGCTCTTTTTTCCTCCAGTGTATTTTTTGCCTCTGTATATTGATAATCTTAGAGGTTAGTTTTAGAGTATGTTTTGTGTACTTACATTTTAATAGTTGCACAAGTAAATAATACCAGTTTGTTAGAAAAGTATTTTTCCATTCCCTAGTCTTTAATTTTTCTACTAAGCACAGCAGTCCTGTAAGCCATGGAGCTGGATATGAATATCGCATGGAAGACGAAGCTTTCTGGAGGGGTGGGGGGGATGTCGTTGCACACCGTGCGAGTGACTGCGCTGCTCGGGTGTTGTGACAAGTCATCACATAACAAGAGTGGGTAAATACCCCGCCCAGAGGGAAGTGCCATTATTATATATTGTGTTTATAAAACACCATCACAGGAAAAGTGTCAGTCAATCAAAGCAGCGACGTAGTCTCCTGAAAGGGAACAGCTTGGTGAAGGTGCACGGTGGTGGGTGCTGAAGGCGTCTGAGAAGGCGATGGGAGGCAGCCGTGTAGTGAGGGGACTCCAGACCTCCAAGTGTGTCACAAGTGGAGGATTTAATGATTTTGTTCTTATTTGAACTGGTTTCTTTAAAGCTGTTTGTTGTACTGTGTATAGCATCTCATATGTTTTATTCCGGACTATTGTACTGCTGCTATAGCAATCTTTCATTTTTTTTGTCCTGATGTATAATATTTATAATCTTGAAGTGCAGACTGATGCTAAAACAATTACTTTCCCTTCCCACCCCACAATTTCTCTAGAATTCAAGTTAAAATAGAATTACCAAAAGGCGGAAAGTTAGATCAAGGCTGTTGAGAAGTGTGAACTTGAAAATCTCTTTCCCAGTCAGTTGTGTCAGGGTTGCTTTCTTGTGATTTTAACAATCTCAGTGATTCTTCACTTGTCAGAAGATTTCCTGGAAAGGCAGGAACTGGCTTCTGATATGAAACAAACATAAGCACATTAGCACCCCAGAGTAATAAAACCAAAGCATCTGAGTTTATGAAAAAGGACACAACTGCATTTTGTTCTTCTTGTCTGGGTCACTTCTGAAACAGACGAATGGCTCAATATGTAGGGCATGTGGAATTCTGAAGAGGGATATCTTTGTATTGTAAAAGTGAATTTAATGCTTGTGAAGAATGCTGGGAGCATGGTGAAGTGTTCTGTTATTAAAGAGCAGTTAATAAATGGACAGCATTGTGCTTCACAATTGCCTCAGTATGTCTTCACTTCAGCTGAGGGATTTCAGATGTGTGATAAAACTAAGCCACTGCTCATCGGTCAGAGTCATCATCAAGTTGGTGCTAACATCAACTATGGTATTCATCCTTTGTTCCATTCACTCATTTGATGCAAACTTATTTAAAAAATATTTAAGATACTAACATCATTATGCATTTAGGTTTATGCAATTGCTTTGATAACTGCTAATAGCTAGATAGAAACACTGTTCAAAGTAATTTTTTAAAGCATTTAATGGAAGAACATAAATATTAGGTTATGTTTAATAACAGAAGAAGAATACAATAAATGGAGCAAAACCTCAGTGACTGTAAGATATGAACAGTGGCTTGGTAGCAAGTGGTTGTTGCATTAGCCTTTCACCTTTTGAGATTTGAATTTAAGACCCTGTTGAGGCTGCAGTTAATGAAGCTGAGTGGTTTCATGCATTTTACTTGGTGCAATTATCAGTGATGGCTTTGAAAGGTCTCAGGCTGGGCTCGTAGATGGGTTGCAGGTCAGTGCTTAGTTGCCAGAGCTGTGTGAGAACCTTCTAAAGCACCTTCTCCTGGCAGTTTTGTCCCTTGGCTCATTTGTGATCAGTACATTAATTCAAACAAAATAACACGTTTCTTGGAGGATAGAGCATGCCTCTCTCTAAAGGAGAGGCATTACATGTGGGTGTTGTTCTTACCTGGGGCTGTACGTGCACCCATGTGAACGTGGCTGTAAGGATGTGGGAACATGGTTCAGATAGGCCAAGAAACATCAGCAGTGTGTTTGGGCACTGGAGTGTGCCCGCTCTGCCCTGTTGCTGGTACCAGTTCATGTAAATACTGGCATTAGAGTATAAAGCAGTTGTAAATACATTCTTAGTTAGCTGGAGATGGTAATGATGCTTTTAAAACAAAATGTTCCAAACACAGATATAAGCCATACTTGCTTATCTAAGAATATTTTTTAAAGCTACAGAAAATTACTGGGGAAATGTCCTTATGTTATTATTTTCAAATGTGTATAAACTTGGAAACTGCTTTTGAACATTTAAAGGGTGTGTTTTATTCTAACGTAGTGTGGCTCTTAATGTTACAAAGGAAGTCTTGAAAACAGTGAAGGAGCCAGAAATGCTACAATGGAGTATTTATTACTTACTATTAAAAAATCATCAGAAGCACTGATGACCCTGGCACTTAGGGTCATGGTTTAGAGGTGGACTTGGCATTGCTGGGGTGTTGGACTCAGAGGTCTGTTACAACCTAAATGATTCTATGATTGTATCTGAGAGAATGTGGGAGAGGGGCTCAGTTTCCTCCAGCAGAATTGGGTGTCTTAGTGGGTGTTCTGTGAATCCTCCTTCCACGATATGTGGAATATTGACTCTGATCTGATTGCTTGAAGACCTCCCAAAATGTTCATCTTTAGGTGACAGATTGAGCTGAAAAGAATCCATCATGTTCAAGTCAGGTATCTGTACGCATGCTTGCGGTGCTGTGGCGCAGAAGATACCAGCCATATGGAAGTGGCTTTCTCCAAGGTACCGGCAGGCGCAGTTGGTGTGTCTCAGCGCGCCTGTTGGCAGCCCCGCTCCCAGAGAAAGGCATTGCTTTCAAACATGAGTAATGGATGAATTGTATGTAATATACAAATGTGAATGCATAAATCTCCTGAATGACAGCTTAATTTATGTGAGCCTTTAAGAATGTGGGATTAGATTTTAATTAAGTATCTTCAAAGGCACCCTGACTTACTCAGTTTTGTGGCTGCTTTCTTTCTGAGAGTTTAGGAGGGCACACAATCCTAATTTTAAACGTATTATTTACTGTTTTTCTAACAAATTGCCATTAAACAAAAGCTTTATATATTGATGCATATATTTTAGGGCCTATGTTAGATAAATCTCATGATAATAATGAAATTTAAGTGCCGTGAAACTTGTTTGAATTGAAGTAATTAATGCAACTAGTTTCCTTTTTCCTGTATGTTTAAAATTAAGAAGTCCAAGTTTTCCTGAATGTTTAAAGTGAGTAAGTCCAAGTTAAAGCTCGTAAAGGTGTTTAGTTTAATATTTATATTCAGGAAGGACCTTAAACTTCTAAAACTAAGTACTTTATTTTCATTTTAGTGATTTTTGTTGCTTTAATTGTTACCTCAAGTAGGATGAATTGATTGTTCCTATTAAGTCAGTTAGAGCTTAAGCCCAGCATGGCTGCTCTGCCAGTTTATAGCAGTGGCAGGAGGTTACCTACATGGGTAGAGCACCTTGAGGCATTAGAGTATGAGAAATGGTTGCCTTTTCTCCTTGATCCTGGAAAGGGGTGTTTATTATCCTGCCCTGGAACCAGCAAATGACTTCAGCAGCTGCTGAAGTTGAAGCCAGCAGAAGCAGTTCATCTGGAGTCAGCAGAACCAAGGGTCGTATTTGTTAGTACATCTTAAGGTATTTTGCTGGACTAAGGTTATCAGCCTTGAAGAAGCAAAACCAATATGATGGGAAGAATGAGTAAGAAGACAAGAGCTTTTTGCATTGAATGTAGTAGTTATGTGCTGCAGTCACAGTAAGGCGTGGATAGTGACACAGTGTTAAAATTAATTCAAGAGGAGGCAGTTAAGCAGAATAACTACCTTCTCTAGCTTGATCAGTTATCTAACATGATATTTGGGGGGGAGAGGAGGAATTAAAAAGGTGCGTTATCCATTCATAAAGACTTTTCATTTAAGCAGGGAAAGCCGTGGTAAATAACAGATGTCAGCATAAATTTGTAGAACAGAACAAAAATTAGGTATATCTGACCGACACTTTGCTAAGCAGTTATAAAATGTTGTGTTTTTCATGGCACCCTGATAAATTTCAGTATTAAACATGATCATTAAAAATGCTGTTGATCACCTTGTGCCAGTAAGGCCTGACAGCAGTGCAGGGGGCAGGGTGTGACAGGAAAGTTCCTACTGTGTGCCACAGATGGGCCATAGATCCGTCACATGCAGGGCATGAAATTACGGGTGATCACAGCAGAGAAATTTCTTGAGATCTTTCATGATTTTCAGATTCAAACTAAGCTTGACTATGTCTCATCTGGAAACACACTATATATATATATATATATATATATCAGATATTAATTTTTAGTGTGTTTACCAATGATGTTGAATGTGTTCAGTAAGCCTGATGTCCCTTACGTACTCATCTATATGATGGACCTGTGTAAACAAGTGCAGAGAGCCACAAAGAGGGCTGTAGCACCTCTGCTATTGAGACAGGCTGAGAGAGCTGGGGTTGCTTGGATGGAGAAGAGCAGGCTCCAGGAAGACCTTAGAGCAGCTTCTGGGGCTTAAAGACACTGAGAAGACAGCTGGAGAGTGGCTTTTGATGAGGTCCTGTAGGGACAGGACAAGGAGGAATGGCTTTAGACTGACAGGGGAGAGACTGGGACTAAGTGGAAGGAAGAAGTGAGGGTGGTGAGGCACTGGCACAGGTTGTCCAGGGAAGCTGTTGGCAGCATCCCTGGAAATGTTCAAGGGGATCAACCTGATATAGTTGATGACCCTGCTCATTGCAGGGGGTTGGACTATATGTCCTTTAAAGGTCTCTCAACTGTAATTCTGTGATGATGCTAGGGACAGCAGGATTTGCTCTGCAGCAGAAGGGATATGCTTTCTGGAGTGTGTGATCACACTTACCCTATTTGTAACTGACTTGAAAATATGTTATTATTACAAAATTTAAACTTGAGTTTAAATGCTATGCAAAAATCACTGTTATTACTATTAGTTACCATACTTAGGAGACACAGTGCAATATGAGCTGAAGTCAATTTCACTTCTTTAGAAAAGTGCGTTTTAAGAAATGAAGATGAGAAAAAGATTTCCAGGCTTCCTGTTTTTTCTTTTATTTTTCCTAGGAAAAGTCTATATCCATTGACAGTAAAAATCAATGAGTAAAAAACCACCATGAGAACCTGCTTACCAAGCACCAAACTTTGAGATTCCATGAAAAAAAAATGGGGCTTGTAATGAATTACTGGGGGAAAAAAGTGCTTGTACATTTTCCTTTAGGATTACAGCAGTGCAGCCTAAGCAGAATTTCATCCCAGACAGATTTTATGTGATTTGAAAATACATGGCTTCTGTTCTATTTGAAAAAGAATCAAGTTATGTACTTTTCACTTCTTTTAATGTCAATTAGTCATGGTAGAATAATGCTTTAGAATAACTGTGCTCTTTTAAGTATCACTGGAAAATAACCTTTTCAGTTAGCTAAGGAATTTATTCTGTCATTAATATTTGCTTAAGGAACAGCTGTACAATTAAAGCTAAGCAGCAGCAGTGAGCAATACTGAAGGAGAAAACTGAAAGCGGTTTAGCATCGCTGTTCTCAGAAGGAAAACCAAGTTTGTTATGCACCATTACAAAATAATGTGTCTGGTGCCAATCTCTGTACTAGACATGTGTTATCTAAAATACCTCTATGGGTATTCTGGACCGATGGCCAGACATGTGAAGTGGTGAAATCTCTGTAACTGCTGTTTTTTCAGAGGTGTGTAATCGGGGCAGTGAAACCTGAACCTGGTCTTTTCACTTTCGCAACTCTGCCCTGCAGGGATTTGGGGTATTATGTTCCTTTATACCACTTCTGATTTAAAAATGATCATTGCTTGATGTCTACAGTGCCATTAGACCAGTGAAAAAAGTTTTATGTTTTTTGCTGGTTGATGCCAAGATCTGCTTAGATGTGTTGCTTTATTTTGAGCGTTCTTTTCACATCTGCTACTTACCACGTACAGTAATGTAGAACTTAAGCTTTCATTTCAAATCAGCTCATTCTTATGACTTAATAATTTTGACTGCTGTGTTTTCAATTCCCTCTAGCTTGGTAATATCTTGTTAATTAGGTTGCTTAGAAATGCACGTGCAGTTCCAGGTAGAGCCCTACAGGAGCAGATGAATTCAGGCAATTTCTTCCTTTTCTGACATGATGTTTCTGGGCAAGGAGTCAAGAAAAAAGTTGGATATTTTCCTTATTTGATCACATCTGCCTATCTGCAACCTTTTATAACACCTAAATGTCTCAGCATATTAACAGTTATAGATGTTACCCCTCTTTTTGAGAGCTACATTTTCATTAGTTTTCACTCTTCATTAATTTTGCTTTAAAAAAAAAAAAAAAAGGAGTTTTGAGCTGCTTTTATTCATTCAGATCTCACAGAAGGTTTTTGTGATGTTTCCCATTTCCTGTCAATGCCATCTCTTCTGTGAGGTTTTGTATAAACTTTTCCACTTTCCTTTTAGAATGTTTATGAAGGTACTAGGTCAAGTTAGAGCCAAATCAATTTATTGCTGAATCTTCAAGGTAGCTCCTCTCCATACCATCATTTGCTCTGCTTCAGTCCGTGAGTGCTCACATCCATACTGATCTTTTATTAGAAAAATGCACTCTGATGGTTGATTTTCTTTTTTTAAATTACAGTCTAAATATATTACATCTTCTTTTTCCCCCATATGTAAATTAATTCTGCAAGTCTCTTCCTAGAATGATTTTATGCTGCTTAATGGCAAAGCAACTGTGTGCTGTCATCAGCCTGAGATCATTCTCTTTATAGTTGTTTAAGTATTTATCAGAAGCAGAAGTTGTTTCTCCAGGTCAGTAGTTACCTAGACCTACCTAGACTGGGCACTAACATAGAACAGATTTTCATGCTACCTTCGCTGGACTCCTTTAGAATATTATTGTTCAAGAAAAGCCATTTTTTAAATTAAGAGAGAATAATTCACTTGGAAGCGTAATTATATTGCTTGAACTTTGGTTTTGTTTGTTTGGTTTAAGGAAAAAGGAGAATTATTAGTTAAAAATACTATTTGCAAACAATTCTTCTGCAGCTGTAAGTTTTTGCACTGAAGTGATGGTACGTTTTTATCTATGGTAGATGCAGAATTGAAGCTGATTATCCCCTGATTATTTCAGTTGCAGTGCAACGTGAGTTTTTCTTTTCTTAGTTATTTAACTGTCTCTAGTACAGGCTTCAGAAGATAATCCAAATACCTCTTGATGATGAACAGGGCTTTCCATGTTCAACAAACTTTGTACAATTATTATGTAAGAAAATTCTGACTAAACCCCTGGAACTGGGTGTATGAGGTATATGGTAAATGAAGTATATGGGTATATTAGGGGCTCAATATACTGAGGAAAGATAGCTGTTGCTTCTTTTCTGAAATTATTTTGAATCCTCCTTAAAAATCTTAGATTTCAAGGAAAGAAATGTCTATCTAAAATGATAGAAGTTGCTAATAATGGGACACTTTATGTGAACAAGACCAGTCCAGATGACTGTCACTGTGGAATTAAGTGGTTGAGTTTATTGTCAGATCAGTCAGTTTGTGTGATATGTTTGATAATTCTCCTAAGTTAATTAGTTGCAAGCAGATATTTTATAGCGCTGTGGCCTGGCTGTAAAGTAATGCAGCTGGTCTGTTTTCAGATGGGAGAGTTGTCTTATGTAATTTCTCTACAGCTTTAAAAAATATCTTCATGTTATCTGTAATAAAGCTAAGGTGGAAATTCTGTCAGCCATTTAGTCCAAGGTGATTACACCAATTTGAGAATGTCAACAATTACACAGTACTCATGTTTAATTAGTAAAAGGGAAGCACCTGTATTTTTAGAGGAAGAGACTCCAGGATTAGAGTGTACAAATTCAAGTTGTAACAAAAGACAAAAATGAGCATATTATTCGTCCTTGGGGAAAATCAGGCACTGGATGGGCTCTGTTCACGGAAAAAATGTGACAGATAGTTCTTTTTGCATATGGTCTCTCCCTGCATTTGTACTGATGCATATCAGTAATGATGTTTACAACTCCTTTGTCTGTCCAACAGCAAAACAAAGAAATTAGAGCACTTCTGGTGGTTATGCAGACCTGTAACACTCTCACCTGTATATCTCAAATTTTACACTTGACCTATCATTCCAGACTGAAAATGTGACTTCTTATTTATTTTCGTTAAACCACTTTCTTCACCTCCATCTGGTTGAGGCATTAAAAAAGGCAATATCGCTCTAAGAGTTTTCTTAAGACCTTTCTTTGGCTCTTAATTGCACATTTGTAATTGCGTGCTTACAGAAAGATAAAAGAGTTTTGAAAGATTATTCTTGGCAACAGACCTAAGATGAAAACCTGCTGGTTTAATGCGTAAATTATAATGTGTGCAGTTGTGAAGAGTGGTTTTGTAAAATGCTCAAGTAAGCACAAGAATCTAAGAGAGCTGTCAAAGGGTTTGCACTATTAAGGGGCTAATGTTCATTGAAAAACAACACATAATATGCTGTGCCTGAAGGCTAAATGAGTAGTTTAAGTTAAACACGATCACAAACTTTCTGGGAGACAGATAAAGGAAACAATTGTTCCTCAAGCAAAGTTAGAGAAATGAAAAAGAAAACCATCCGTGCTTTGATGCCTATTTAAAATCATTAATTTTCCTGTAAGTTAATGTCAATCAAGGATTCAACAGAAACTGTTACCATCTGACCCTTATAAACTGAACTTCTGTGTGGCTCATCTATTTGAAGTCAAATCTGCCCATACATCTAAACAGGAAACTGAATGAAAACATTTTTTCTTTTCATTTCCTATATCCTGCAATTTTTTTCAAAACCTATTTCCTTTTAAAATTTAGTCTGCATACTTACACATCTTTTTTGTAAACTTAACCACCAGTTACTGTAAGGAGTGGTATTGAGAGGGTGCTCTCTCTGCACTGCAGTTCACCTGTCTGTAAATGTTTGTACAAGTACTACTGATCTTTGCAGATGGTTTTGGGCTGTGTGAGGACTCCAGGCTCATACATGAGTTCCTGGATAGTGCACAGTTACTGTAACTGTGATCAGCTGGGTTTCATGGTTGTAAGTGGCAAAGACTGGGAATTTAGGATTGAGATTTATCCCTACAGTTCAGGATGTTTTCCACTTTGTAGATCTGTATTTCTCTGTCTATAATGACATTGATCTGCAGAAAATACTTTGAAGTTTATAGATGAAATTACTGTATATTAGATTATTATTATTACTGTTATTTATTTGCTGCAAGGATAAATGAGACAGGTCTGTCGCTTGCCACTTAGGTTTGATAATTGTTGACAAGTTAAAAAGGTGGTAAATACTTAAATGGTATTGATGTAATCTGTTTTGTTGGAGAGACGCATAGTGTGTGGTTTATAGAAAACACTAAATGGTGGATGTATCTGCGTTCTTCCGTGTTCCTTGGAAAAATTCTCATCTTAATGAACTAACTTGCTATATGTAGCTTTGTTATCAGTTGTTTCCATGTTAAAACATCGTAATTTTATACCTGGTCAGATAAGCCTCATACAACACTGTGGATGTTTTGAAGTCAGATACTTAACTCTTCTGCGGATAATCTGACTGTAAAGGCCAGATACTGGCAGTGAAGAATTCACAGCCCTTAGGGGCACTGAGTTGTCTCTTTCCTTCTGGTCATTTCTCTGTTCTGCTGCCTTAGCCCCTTGGCACAGAATTGTGTCCCAGTACAAGTAGCTTTTAGCAGTGCTGTTGCTATTTATGATGTGTAATTCCTGGATAACAGATAATGCAACAGCTTCTGGTGTTGCACTGTCATGAATTGAGTATCTGGAGAGTCAGTCGGTACGTGTTTACTGTAATCCTCTTCTTCAGCAGAGTTACATGGACATTTTGGGCAAATGAATGTGAGCTCTGTGTGGCAGTATTCAGTACATTGCTTAACATGGCCATTTGGGTTTCTTACCATTGTTTCTCTTCTCTGCTTGCATGACTGTAGGCTACAAATAGGGGAAAGTTCTATATGGTTTTAATTTGTCGCACACCTACAAACCGATTCTGAGATAGAGGCCTGAGCAGTGTGAAGGATGCACCTGGATCTCAGACAGTCTTGATACTTGTTCTTCTGCCAGTTTGGCTACAAAAGATGCAGTCCCACATCTGTGTCCATCTGATTTAAATGCATTGAAGAATCCTGTATCTGCTGCTTGGCAACATAGTTATCTCATGAGTCCTTCAGGAAAATGTCCCTTCCTAAACAGAAGACTATGTTCAAGATGGGAGGTGTTTTATAATTTTTTTCTTCAGTAGCTGGATGAAGAATACAAAGCCCATTGCTTTTGAAAATAATTCTCATGTGTGAGCAGTAGTACACAAGCTTTTTCATTAAAGACATGGTGATAAGGAAGATGATGCTAGAACAGCAGATCTCTGCCATTCATAAAGGAGGGTTTGTTACCAAACATGGAGAAAGGAAATGCAGAGGAGCTTTTGGAGCCTTAACAATCAGCACTTGGCTCTATGTTTTTAGCAAGAAATCTGACAAGAATTCTGTCTTCGTATAGCGTCTACATGCTTTCCCACTTCGTTTCTGTTGTTCACCTGGGCTCGTTAGTAGGCATGTTGGATGATCAAGGGGGGAAACAAGCCTTAGAACTGAGAAACTGGCACTTGTTGAACATACAGCATTGAAGCAAGATGTAGCACATCTCAGAGCTGACACCTTCTGCAAAAACGCTGTTTTTCTTGCTTTTGCAGTTGATTAAATAGTAGTTGTATTCATCTGCCTCTTCATTGTTGTATAAAATCTGTGCATCTCGGACTGGTATAGTAGAAGAGAATAGCAAACTTGACTCTGCTTAGCAGGATAGATGATTACAGTATTAGAGCATGATCCTACTCTCATTGAAAGAAAAAGTGATTCTTTTAATGATTTTGAGTGTAGCAAGATAGGACTTAAATGAATTTGGCTCTGGACCAGATAATCCTCTTTAGTTGATGTTAACACAGGCCACAGCAGTGATTACAACACAGGAATACAAAAGAGGCTTTATTTATACTATACTTTTTCTTTCATGTTTCCAATCATAAAAATAAATGTCGTATTAGAAAAGAAAAATTCTTGCTTTGCTGTGCATGCTGGGAGGCATGAAGTATTTCCTTTTTTTCAGGGGAAATGTGTCACTTGCATTTAACTCAGATAAAAATAAATGAAGATAAAACTAATTTAATTTTAGAATATAATTTTTTTATTTGTTGAACAACTGTTGTTTTAAAATGAATAGCCTGCTGAGAAAGAAACAAAGCCACTTCAACAAAGCAGGAAATCAATAACCACAAGAAAGCCTAAAGAAAATTAATGCATACAGTGTGAGCAAGTGACATAGAAATTATTTTCTGGTGTAAGAATGGTAATAATAGAAGGCGTGTGGAGTGGATGAAAAGCATGATAGAAATATACATAGGAAATATGTGTTCTCTATTTCTATTTATAAATAATGACCTCTGTGTTACAGTGTTTAAACTTTGAAAGGTTTAGATGGTGGTTTTCTTCCTCATTTCCCCACCCCCTAGTCCTAGGTAAATATTTATGCTTGCAAAATTTAGTAGGCTGGCAGCCATGGAAACGTATGTCTTTCATTTATCTCCAGGAAATCTGGTTACAAACACTCTTTTACTTGAATTCTTTTAGTCTTTTTCAACATCTTTGAAAAACCATCTTTTCTAAGGAGAAATGAATTGTGTGTATGTGTGATTGTGATTCTGTTGAAGTCAGTGGCAAGACTACATTTGCCCATAGTAGGAGCAGGACTGTGCTTATACAGCCTGTTGCTGTAAAAACCAACATTTGCATTTTCTCTGTCTTCTCAAAACGAAGTTAAATGTTGATTGTTTAAATGAGGGGGAGCAGAAGTGGATGCTAGGAAGTGAAGCCATACCACGTACATTTGGGGAGTGTCAGGCCTTTCAGTATGAAGAGAAATCTGTTAAAGAAATCAGGTATGACTTGTCTGCTCAACTCTTGCATCTGCTCCAGGGTTTTCCTGCTCCTGCCACTTTTCAGTGCCCCTGAACTGACTGGGCTTTTTCTTCTTGTAATTGACTTCTCCCAGTTTTTCTTCATCATGTAAGAGAGAATCTGGACAATCTTTAAAAGATGCATTTACAAAATGACGCTGTTTCTCTGTCAGTGGCAAACCAGCTGTAACTGTGGTGTGAAAGGATCGTGGATGTAGCTGTCAATGGAAAATCAGACAAGCTTTTGGTCAGAAAAGTACTTCTTCAAGTGACGTATAAAAGAAACCAAGTAGCAGTTGGAGCTAACTATGAGTTGGGAATAATTATCTTCCTTTGGATTAGATATGTATCTGTTAGACCACCTAAGGTAAGGAGGGAAAGGGTAAGCATTACTGGTGGAGCAGAGGGAATATTACCAAGGAGGGAAGGAGTGATGCTGTAATCTCTTAGGGGAGGGAGTGAGACCTGCTGCTCACAGAGTGCAATGGGAAGAGGTCAGAGAGGAACTGGATACTGTGAAACTGGTGTCTTTATTGAATGCATGCTTTTGGTAGCCAGCTGAGGTACAGGTTCCAGTTGAAATATATCCCTCATACAATCAACTCTTAGAATTCAGAAGCAGAGTGCAGCATGGTTTGTTTACATTATCATTTCAATCATCTGCTGTTACAAAGTTTTAATCAGATGAAGTTTTTGTGTGTCGCTGTGTGTATATATGTGTGTGCAAAATAAGCAAGGTTTTAGCATTAATGCTTAGTAAATCTGGCTTAACATTACTGATATTACTGCTTTGGTTTTATACTGAGGTAACAGAGAGAAAAATGCAATCATAAATCTCTTGTATATCAAGATATTACTTTCATGCCTCTTCTCCAGCGTCATCTCTTTGCTGACCCATGAAGCTGTTCATAGTGGTGACAGGCCTGATGTGATGTTCTTCAAGGAAATTCTCACCTTTTTCAAAAGCCGTGTGGCAGTACTGAGATAAGTGGTACAGCTGGACCAAGGCTTCACCTCAGATGCAGGCCAAGTTTATTAGCATATCTTCTTAACCGGTGTTCAGGCAGATTCAAAATCACCTTGGAGAGCAAGATTCCTGATGCCTTTTGGAGAGGGTTTAACTTTGAGAACTCTTTGCTCTGAGCTTTAGGGAACTTTCCTAAGTCTGTCATAAAAGTCAGAATCTCTGATACCAACCAACTGCCATCACAGCGCTTCTCACATACCCTGCTGCTCCTTACAGAAGTTGCCTTTTTGTTCCTTATTGTTGAGGCATTTACTCCTTCAGAACAACATTTCTAACTTTTCTGTCTGGAAAAATTCTTCACATCATTAATTCTTTAAATTAATTCAGTCACATTTGGTTTTTTTCAAGATTAATACAGTTCCTCTCTTTAGAGGTTGTGGGTTTGGTGATGGCTCTGGGTTGTTTTTTTTCCCAGCTTATTTCAGTGTTGCATGTTTGTATATCCCTAGTAGAGGCAGAGGCTGTACCATGTACCTTGGTGATAGTTTTTGAAGACACTTCCAGGAGGATTGATGTAAATATTCATTAGACAAGCTGCAGAATTTACTGTTAAAAATTGATCTTTGTATGGAAGGGGTTTGTTGGGGTTTTTTTTTGTATGTGTTTATTTTTTGTTTGGTTTTGTTTGTTTGTTTGTTTCTTGGTGTTGTTTTTTTGTCTTTTTTTTTTTTTTTTGTTTTGTTTTTTTTTGTTTGTTTGTTTTTTTTCTTTTAGGTTTCTTTGGTTTTTTAGAAGAAGGTTTTTGAAAAAAATAATTAAAAGCTATTAGAGCACAGAATTGGTCAGTTTGCTTTTGTATGTTTATAGTTAGATTAAGGCTCTCTCTTCTTGCACTAAACCTGTATCCTTTGCTTGTTAGCTGAAGGCCAGCTGTGTCCAGCAGCGCGATCCCTTGTGTGCCAGCCACTGTGGGTCAGGCAGGGACGGGGCCATCACCTTTCCACAGAGACGCCGCCATCTTTGTCTGTTGCCTCAGCCGTGCCCTGTGGTGGAGCCAGCTGGGACTGGCTGTGTCCGGCCATTCACCACAGAGCCACCCTTGCAGCCCCTGCTGCTACCGGAATGTGGGCACCTAAGCCCAATGCATAGTGAAAGGCCTCGGAACCACTGTATTTTTATTTACTGTCTCAAACGCTGAGATGTTCAGTCTGTAACTCCAGGCATGTGGAGAAAATGTCTGTTGAGTGTGCTTTTCAGAATAGAGGGAAGAGGTAAGAAGATACCCTGTTTCTCAAGAAAGAAGCTTGGCAACAGCAGCAGTGAAGGTTGATTTTTTTGTCCGTTGCTTGTTTGTTTTTAATAGTGGAAAAAAACCCTGCATAATTGATTATTGGGAAAAAAATTAAGAATGCAGTGGCTAATCCATCACTAAAGGCCTTTCTTTAAAATGAAAACTAGATGGCTTTCCCAAAGCTATGCTGTTGCCTTGAAAGTGTGAGCCTGAAATCAGGGTTATGCACCCAGGAGGGAGCATTGTTTTTTAGCTCACAGGAGGGGAGTCCTGTTAAGTCTCTGAAAAAGAGAATCACAGCTAAGACTTAGGTGGAAGATCTGAGACTGGGTTTACCCTGGTGTTAATGCTTAATGCCACAGAGCTGTCTGCCAAAGCGTCACCCGAAGGCATGTCCAGGAGCAAGAGGAGGAGTAGCCAGGCACTGACAGTGTCCCCATGAGTACACACCATGGCGGGAATTGCTCTTCAGTTGTGTGCAGGTACTTACTGTGTGTGGTAACTTGTCGGAGTCCTCGCTAGATGCTTGTATTTCTGGAAGCTGTGATTAATGTGACCTCGAACTGAGGGAATGGCAAGTAATGTGCTCAGATACAGGAAGGACCTCAGTCTCCAGTGTCATGTCAGTTCTGGGGTCATCCTGATGGGTGATTTCCCCTTGTGCCTTGGGAGTTTTACTGACTGGTAGGGCTGAGGTAAGCAGGGCTCTTTAAGTGGGCTTAGTGTACAGCCCTGCGCATATTAGCATCTTATTATAACAGGAAGATTTTAGAAATAAATTTAATGTGAATTTTGAAAATTTTGATTCTGCCCTTTTTATATTTTCATGGTCCTAAAGGTTTGTTTTTTGTTGTTTGAAAGTAATTCTCCTTTTGTACGTTTGCAGTAGAAGCAATAGCCTTGTCTGTCTCTGTAGCTAGCAACTTAAATACAGTCACATCTGGAAAGGTAAAGGTGAAGCAGTGTAGCTACTTTACACCGCCTGTTTAATTTCACACTGACCAAAGACCAGCAGCTAAATAAAGGGTATTTTCTGTGTTGAGGGGTTAACCCTCAGATGTTTGCTTCTGGATATAATCACCTTATCGTAGAGGCTCCTTTTGATGGCCGAGAAGAGTTACTCCTTTCAACATGGATGTAGGTGCAAAGGTTGTTAGAGAGGACTGCCTCTATGTTCTTTCATTTATTATTCTTTGAAAGATGAATTTCTGTTTTCTTACTTTGAAGTCTTTACAAAATTGTAAAAACACTTAATATTGTAATGCGGAGATTAAAAACAGTTAAAGCAAGAGTAGTTTCCCATTGTATCAAAGTTGAATTGCTATGGCAATGTCATACCACCACACTACAACATACCTCTGTTACAGAATTCTCTCACATGGACTCTTATACTCAGTGCTGTAAATAAGTCTTGCTATTAAGTTTCTGTCCATAGATAATAGGCTTAAACAGTCATGTTTTTTACAAGTTATCTTATTGAGATACAGCTCAGTGGATAATAGCAGTATTTCAAAAACCTTTTTTTGTAATAATGTTCCCCTAGATTGGCACTGAATTCAGATACAGGTCAAAAGTAAAACATGGAAGGATTTCATACAATTCAGACACATGACGTACCATAAGTATTGGTAATAGATGGTGATTCCCTACTTGGAAAGTATCTATGCAAATATTTGTAGAAGTACGTATGTGGAAACTATAAAATAGTGCTTGAAAAAATTGGTGCTAAATTAACTCAGATGAAAGCAAATTTATAGCTCCTCAGCGTAATGGTGTATCTTCTGACTAGGTTGGACGGCACTCTGCAATATATGTGATGTTCAGCTGCATTAATGGAATTGAGTTTTCTTTTGCCCTTTCTCATTCAATTTTCAGTTCAATACTATTCTTTGTCTTGGGGAAAATCCCAAAGATTTTATACAGGTCATTTTCTCATTAAAGTATCTACTTCATAGGTGAGATTGGGACTGTTCATTGTCACCTCACACATTCTTTTTCCTAAGAGACAGTCCGTGATTCAGCCCCACGGTCCTAGTTTGGGGACTCATGTCTTCAAGGAGTGAGGGCTGGTCTGAGTGATACCTTCCAGCCCAGGGCTGAGCCTGCTGACAGCCCAGAATTGAGCTGTCAGTTGGGGAAGGGAGCATCAGGC
Organism: Micropsitta finschii; assembly: GCA_034783455.1. Classification (NCBI taxonomy): domain Eukaryota; kingdom Metazoa; phylum Chordata; class Aves; order Psittaciformes; family Psittacidae; genus Micropsitta; species Micropsitta finschii. The sequence continues at coordinate 25,594 of JAVHNF010059269.1, forward strand.
TCTGAACAGATGTGCAGTGAATTGTGGCAGGTAGTAGAGACCTGTGGTCCTGTCCAGTTGTCATTATGCTGGATTGAGGCTTACTGAAAGAGTTACTGGTGCTTTCTGTGGCTCTTTGAGGAAGGCAAGCCATTAAGCGCTTGCCCATGTAAAATCTTTATTCTGTTTATGTCTTTGCCAGCATCAGCTGTAGGCTGTTGGGAATCGACCTGTTTGTTCCTGTGCTGACCCCAGTGCCTGCTTTGTCATCTATTTACACCAATGCTGAGCTTTCACATATAAGTGGAATAATCCCACAAATGTTTTCAGTAGCTTTCTTCTACATATTTTAGGAACATAAAAGTAGTAAGAATGCAAATTGCATAATAGTACTGGCTGTAATCTCCAGAGATTCACAGCTTTCATGGGATTCAGAATCCAAGTAGAACTATCCGAGTGGCCGAGCCGAAGTTTCCAAGGCTCATTATAGAGTTGGCAATATCTCTGATGCTTTCACATTTGGTTTAACTGGACATCTTGGGTGAGCATTGTTTTGACAACAAATCTGAAATGTAAATTTGTGGTTCTGGGTATGTAGTTAGTGGCATGATTCCAACACCAACAGGCCCCTTCCTGCTAGGTTTAATCTAGGTAGAGTGGGTAACAACAGTAGTCAAGACACAGCAGCAGGAATTTTGTCCCACTGGGTATGATCTCAGGTTGCTAAATGAACTATATTTTATATGTGCCACTGCATCTTTAGTGCTACACTTGCTAATTTAATGTAGTTATATTAAATTAGCATGTGTGTAAACGTGCTGTAGTCACACTTTCAATTTCATAACTGATATACCCTTAAATTGAGCTGGTGCAGTGTGTTACATAGGACTTTCATCTTGTCTGCAGCTGTGAATCACCACAATTACAAAATTTGGTGATTTATTCCCCTTTCTCCTGTCACAAGTGTTATTTGACAGGAAAAAATTAACAGCAGGAATGTTGAGGTATTTCTGTATCTGCAGGCACAGTCATAAGTAATTCAGAAAGACTTATTTAAAGTTTTAAATCTCAGTGAACCAAAAATCCTTTTTTTGTTTGAAACTTAATTTCAAATGACTTCAGAAATACACAGATAAACTTTCTTAAGTAAGAACCAATCACTTGTTCTCTATTGCAGTGAGGAATTCAGGTAATTTTTCTGACTGTAGACCCAAACTCAAGTTTTAAATAAATAAACCAATCAGTCCTGTAGATGTTGGTGGGGACTAAATCTATAGGATGTGTTTACGAATGGTAGAGTTATACAAAGAATAGCCTGGTATGAGCTCTTTCACAATCTTAGGTTATTTATATGGTACTCTAGCAGGGCTTTTTAATATATCTGTGTAAGAAATTTATTAAACTCAATTTTATATTATTCTTTTGCACAGCTAAAAACAATCCTAAAGTTGTGGTTTTTTTTTTAAATGAGGTAGTACATAGTAGACTGCACTGAAGATATATGGAGACAGTGATTTTTTTTTTTTTTAATTAATACAGATAATTTCATACTTATGTACTACTTCAGTGTTTTTTCAGATAGCTTTTTGAGGATGCTTCAATGAATCAGATCCACATTCATTTTTTTTCTTTAATAAAATAAAAGTCTTGAATTCTGTAGTATCTGAAGACCTCTTCATGTAGTAGACAGAGAAATGTCCACCCTGTCTTAGTAGCTGGACTAAGAGCCACAGATAACACCCAGTGGTAACTCCCAATCCCAGTTGCTAGAAAGAGAAATCTACTTTTGCACATAATGGTTAATGCTCTTGAATTTATATATTGGCTAATTGGTGAATCTTAACCTTCAGTTGTGAAAGTCTGGGGAAACAAACCCACCGCCACTCTCTTCAGTCTCTTCTGTCCTTTCTAGAGAAGAAAACTTGGAAATGTGATTCTTAAAAACCAAATAAAAATGTGCAAAATGAAACTTTTAAAACATTAGGGTTTTATATATTTTTATGATTCCAGGGTCATTGTTTGTGAACATTTGGGGTCAGAAGTGCTAGATCAAGCAAAGGAAGTATAAAATAGTTTTACAGTTATACTTTGTCAGAGTAGTCAACCCTTATTTAAAATTGTCTGTTCCTTAACCTTTCTTGCTTGGACAAAGTAAAAATCTAAGGAATCGTTATCAAAAAGGTGTCAATACCGCTATCAGTAACTGGAGATACATTTGGTCTCAGTTGTGGAAAATGTGGAAACTAAGAATTTGCTGTGGGCTAAAAAACGGGAGAATCAAGCACAGTGCATTGCATCTCCTCTCCCCAGGCAGGTGTCTTCCTCTGGCTTGCGCTTCAGTGGTGTACAAGATGCTGTCGGCATCTAGGAAATCAATCCACAGGTGTAATCTGGAGAGTAATAGAACACAGGATTTCTCTGCAACCCAGCGGGTCAGGCTGCCTGAGGAAAGGACCTTGACTTGCCTGGCTTCCTTGCTTTTGTTATCCAGGGGAGCCAGCTTGCTGCTGTTTGGTGTTTCACCTTCGAGCTGCGTGTATGTCTGCCAAGTGTTATACTATATATGTAAGTGTTATATACACCAGCAAGTTTGTCTGTAAGCCAGTGCATTTTGTAGAACATTATATATGTAGAAATTTTGGGAAGGAGATGCTTCTTTTTAAATTAAGTGTCACATGACTTTCTTTTAAGCAAACTAGAAAAATATGGTCTAGATGAAAATGCAAATTTAGAAACAAGCATACTGCAAACCATGGTTTACAGTGGTTACTGTTAGTTCAGATAGAACTGGAAGCATGTCTTGAGTATGGGGACTGCTTTCAGTTTGGTTAAGAAACTTAAATAATTGCTTAGTTGATGAGAAAGAATAATAAAATGCTTATTAAACTTAAAGACAGTATCAAGGTGGTGGGGGTTTCACGCACGCCAAGGAATAGTGTTAGGATGCAAAATGATCTTGACAAAACTAAGAGCTTGTCATAACGGTATTCAGTTTGATAAGGACATACATGGTGCAAGAAAACACTGAAGAAAAGTCAAGTTATACTATTTCTACCTGTAACCTGGGGATAAGGTATAATATCTTTACTATTTGTAGCACATGTTCAGGGAGTCTGAAGATCATGGATAGAACCACTAAGTTTGTAACTCCCATCTGTATGTATGAAAAGTTCAGAAAGGAAAAACTGAGAAGATTCTGTTTTGAAGTGTCAGAGCTTTTCTCCACAATTTCCTTTTGTCTGTTGAAATGAGGAGGAATGGTGCTGAGCCTGAGGAAGATGAGCTGAGGCTCTCTTCATGCTGGTGTGGGCACTGTTTCATGAATCGCCATAGGGACCAGGTTCTAGTTATCAGCTCAAACAGCTTCATGTATGATTAATGTTAATTGCCCCTTTTGCATGGCTTTTTTCCTCCTGCTGAATTGGCTCTTGTTGCCTTTGATGTGGTTGGTGATCCAATGTCCTGCAATGGTTAGACAAGTGATCAGTTTGCCAGCGCTGAGAGGAGACAGAATCAGGTTGCTTTGAGGTCAGAGTTTGCTTCTCTTCTTAAACACTGAAAGGTCAGGTAGAGTTTAACTACCATTGGCATCTTTGAAATGTTGTAATAAATGCCAAAGCAAGGAGTTTATTTTAAATTCGTGCTGTAACTAAAAATCTTAGGGTAATAGGAAGTAATTTTATCTTAATTTATCATGATGTTACATTTATTGGTAAAGGCTTCAAAGAGTACTTCTCACAATCTCTAGGAGGTATTTTATGATCTTTCAGGAGAGCAAAATTTTAATGTGTGGTTTCTGTTCCAATTTCACAAAGGCCACTAAGCTTGTAGTTTTCTGCGTTGGTTGCTTTGGATGGGGGTTTTTTGTTTGGTTTGTTTTTTTCTTTATTACTCTTGAGTACTTGCACCAGTTACTACCACTTTTCTCAGGGCAGTTTACACAGCATGTTGTATAGTACTTCTGCATTTGTCCTTTAAGCCTAGTAAAATATGTCGCTAGTTAAGAAATCTGTGATGCATTTGAGAGCTTCCCTAGCAAAAGGGGCTACACAGATGCAGATTCCGGCTTTGAAGAGACAATACTTTTGCCA
>JAVHNF010059274.1:18406-39979 GCA_034783455.1 Micropsitta finschii
GTCGGTGGGTGGTATTGTATTCTCTTTCCTTGTTATTTCCTTTATCATTATTATTGGTGGTAGCAGTAGTGATTTGTATTCTTCCTTAAGGAAATCAGGTCTTCTGGTTTCAATACTTTCTCTTTCCAAATTTCCAGACTCAATACATTTATGGTTCTGGATATTCCAGATCATCTGGAATAGGTTTAAAGAACAGATTGGGGAATGGAGCAGATTAAGACAAGCGATCTCTTATCCCACATAGCAACCCCACAGCATTCTCTGTTTCTAAAACCATTTGAATTGCATCAGCTTGACTACTTTCAAACTAAAACAGCTATGTTATCATGAAGCCCTTAGCAGGTAGATCTTAAGAGTTCTAAGAATGGTTTATATCAATGTAAGATTTAGTTGGTTTTGCTTACCCAGTAAGAAAAAAGAAATTAAGCACACAATGTGTGTGTGTGTACTTAGAAACTTCTACTGCTTTTTTCTAAATCATGTAAAATAGAATAAAACAGTAATAGTGGGTTTAGATTTTGCATAAATCTGCTTGAATTTTTTGTTAAATGAGTTTTAAAATAGGATAGATACAAACTCTTAAAAGAATGCCCAAACCATTAAAAAAACATCCAGGATCATTTAGCCTCCTCCACATTGCTTTTCTATGTATCTTAACTGTGAAGTCATGTTTTTTACAGCAAAGTTTGCTGAATAAAGATGTTATATCCTTGGACGATTTTAATTGAAAGACTGGTTACTCATAAGTTTTTTGAATGACTCATTCAAGATTTGGTCTATTGTCAGATGTGGTTTGGAATATTCCCACCTTTGCTTATGATGTGTGTCTGAACCAGAGGCAACCAACCAAAAAGCATAGGAAATTCAAATTAAGTAACAATGTTAATTTCATGCTTCTGAGAGACTGCTGGAGATTGGAAGGAAAAAGAATTTGCTTTTCATGCCACATGTATCAAAATCCTTTTAAGTATTTTGATTCCAAAGGGAAGAATGGGAGGAAGAACACATTTCTTTGCACTTGAGCTCTGTAATGTTTGCCCTCCTCCCATTACATACCAGTGAAGCTGGAAATAAAGAGGTAAGTGGAAACCTTATGCTGTATGTATCTGGTGCAGATTTACTGAGAGAATTGTCACTCCCTTGCTTGCATTGACCGAGGTTGTACTGCCTGCAGGAATAAGTAACATAGTTTTAGACATATAAACCCCATGTCTCCCTTCCTACCCCATTTCCAAGCCTCTCATTTAGCCTGGGATGCTCCTGCCTCAACGCATTACTCACTGCAGGAGAGGCTGCCTTGCGTCCCAGTCCCTCACTCTGTGTTTGGGTTTTCACTGGGAGAGAACAGAGAGGAAAAACTACATATGCATGTTCAGCCTGTATTGATTGATCGTTACTTAGCTATGAAACAATTTTCTGTACCAATTATGTCTTCGCAGATGACAGAAGCCATTTAGTCTAATCACCATAATAATTAATTTTCATTATAAATCAGATTAGTTAATGATGCTGAAGTCTACATTATTCACAGAACTAAAGCACAGTATCTTATGTGCGCTCTCAGAACACATAATTTGCTATTTAAACTACCGCTTTAAATATTTTTTGCCTCAATAAGAATAGCATTGACTGCCTTTGACCTCCAGGGTTCAATAGGAAGTACTACTCTCCTCATGTTAACTTTTTGCTAATAGGTTGCCATTTGCAGCCTTGGGGACAAAGAACCTAAGGCTGAAGATTCACCAACTTATAACATGTCAGTGGGCAACATGCCTTAAGCCATTATTTTTTCTCATTCACTGTAAAAAGTTAGAGCGGACAGTGCTCTTGGACAAGGTAGTGCTCTTTCGTTTTATTTTGAGCATAATATTCTTGCTAATTTTTTCTAAACTTGTGGTCCTGTGGTCACTTTAATCCACATAAAGGCAATGTGTAAAACATCTAAATGGGTAGTAGCAAACACTCCAATCTTAGCATAATTTTATTTTGGTTTCTGTTCCATTTTGTCTTTTGCAAAAGACAGCCTATAACCTTTCTTCAGGAAGATCATAGGCTTCCTGGATTAGAAAAGGCAAGAGGTGTTCTCCACAATAATTTTGCAAATACACACCGAAGCATGTGGATGATCAGCGTGCAGATTGTGGCTTTTGTTGTTTTTAATTTGGGATATTAACTGTCCATTATTTTTGGTGTTGAATGGGCCACCACATCGTGTGATGCTGTTCTCTAAGTGAATTCTTGTAGTCATGCAAACACTGTCAAAGCATAGACCAATAAACTATGACTGGTAACATATAGTGAATCATTTGGCTTGCACATTAGTAGAGGGTGGGGGGAAACCTTGTAAATTTAGCCTAAGCCACTGTCCCTTGCATTTCTGATGGGCTCAATGAACGCATTTTGGGACTATGTTCTCTCCACTTGCTTCACTGAAGGAACTGTATTGGGTCCAAAATATGTCTTTTTAAAAAAAAAAAAAACAAAAGATTTAGAAAGAAGAGTCAGGGGAAGAAAGTAAAGATCTACAAGAAAATTAATGGCACTTCATTGATAGGCTGACATTTCCCAGAAAAATGAAAAGAGAGAGAGAGGTAAGTAGATATCCAAACTGGAAACACAGAAAAGGACAAGAGAGCTGAAGGGAAGTTTCACAGATAATATGAAGATGAGCTGAGAACCATTTTTACTGGAGGTGATGCAGCTACTCAGGGCATAGAGGTGATCTGGAAAACCTGTGCCCAACTAAAAAAAGTTGGGAAGCACCATTTCATTGAAAGTGCTTCATTTCTATTCTTGCAATTAGCTCATAACTGATTAAAATAATACTATGTGAGCTGGCAAAGCCTTGTCAGTTCCTCTTGGTACAAATACTGTTGCATGTGATGCTCTTCTCCAGCAATAACCTACTCATATCCAGCTCCCAGGTTAATTTATAGATTTAATTCTTAATCCATGTATTCCATTAAAATTGGATTTGTTAAAAGAACATCCCCATCAGGATTGTGGCATATATCCTACATAACAGCACTGCATTTAGACTTTGAATATATTGGGCTATTTAGAATCCAGGTTTCTCAGATATCTTCTGAAAGGAAGGAAGGGTTAAAACAATACCAGACTGCATATCTGCAATCGTCAGTGGTACTGTGTCTTGGCAGAGCTGGAAGCAATGCATACATCTTCTTGCATGGGTGTAATGCCAAGGCAGTGCTGCTGGCTCAGCTGCTGGGTGCAACCAGTCCCGGCTACTGAACGGGTACAACATGGATCAGGCAACCTGGAAAACCTCTTCTTACATTTTAGCTAAATGCATTTTTTACAGTAAAGAAATCGGTTTCAAGTTGTTAATTTTACCCCCAAAATACTTTGCTGGCCTGCAGTTGGGAAGTGTTTTTTTAATTAAAATTAAAAAAAAAAAAAAGAAAAAGTGAGGAATGTCAGGACGTAAATTGAAGTTGATTGATTTTACCAGTACTTAGTCCCTGCCATAATTATGAAAATAGAGCTTTTGAGATATATACTATTAAATTTGTCTTGGAAGGTACCTTATATTTATTCTGTGATATGTCTGTGCTCTACAAATAAAGGGCTTCTGGGGACAGCGAAAGAACTGAGTGTAGAGTGTCCTTATTCACTGTAGGAGAAAAGCAAAAGCAGTAGAACTCACTGTATTTCTTCCACTTCAAAACCTCCAACTCTTTATTTGCTTTAAATACCAATAAAGAAGTTTTCAGAATTTTCTTTCCCTTTCTCTGCTGCTAGAAGACGTTACTAGAGAAAAAAAAACAACAAAACAACAGGGAAAAAGGCAGTAAAAACCTAAGTTTCTTTCCCCACCCCCCAGCCTGAAAAAAATTGCATTTGTTCATAAAGGAATCTTGTGCAGCTGTTTATAAACAGGGCCTCTATTCTGGTCACTGTAAAAATCAAAGGGAGGCTGAGTCTGATGTCAGTGCATTCAGTATTTTGGGTTTATTCCAGATGTGGCCACCGAAAGGCTGAAATATTCCCTCTCCTCCCAGACATTTTCCCCTCTCTGTAGCTCTCATTTGTGAATGCCGTAGCCTCTCAAGTACCCTTTGCTGTGCTTTGGAAATGAGGCATACAGAAAAAGGATGTTTTAACTGAGAAGGTAGGCTCAAACCTTACAGGAACAAGTGACAACTTGATCTGTCTGTAACTTAGTTACCTCATCTGTAAAGTACTCTTTTATATTAACTTTTATACCACAGCCATTGCTACTGGAGCTGAATGTCTGCCAACCATACATTAAGCTATATGACTATGCATCATTCAAATAATGCTGGTTCTTTCATCCTTTTCTTATAGAAGAACGTGTGCACACAGCTTGGGGGCTTGGGGGTGCCACTTGCCTGAGTTTTCAGTTGGCCTGTATGATTCTGATCTTGCTATTGCTATCAGCAATGCCAGGCCTGCTCAGATGGGTCTGCAATGCGAAGCAGCTGTTGCACTGGGCACCTGGTGTGTGTTTGGAGATGGCACCATCGCCTGGGTTTAGTCAAGTTTCTAAGATCTGTTTTATTTCAGATAAACATCTCTTTATATTTACATTAGAGAAGGCAGGACAAAGATCTGAGGCTTGTGTTTGAAGCAGGAGGTTGTTGCGCTTGTCGTGGGCTTTATTTTATTGGTGGAACGAATTCATCACTTCTGCCCTCACAAAGTACTCCTCTGCAGGAAGCAACATGTTGTCCTTCTAGGAAAGAAATTCCTTGCTCAAGGGAGTGAAAGTCTTGACCACACTTTACATCTCTTAGGTCTGGACAGTCATTCAGATGTGCTGGGTTCAGCCCATCGCATGCCCAGGACCACCTCAAGGTGATGCTGCACTGATAATACCCATTAATGACTGTAGGTGGTCATGATACTGCAAAATAGCTGAGATGGACAGACGTGTTTTTCAGTTGAAGGGAGACTGCAAATACAAGCAATCTGTGATCATGCAGCACAAGTTTGGTGAAGTACCAAGAGACAAAGAAGTGAATTAGGAGTGAGGTGACAGAATAGCTTTGCTTTTACTCATATGTGTTTCAACATTAATGTTATTTTAACACACACACACATGCACATTCTCTAACTTACACTTTATGAATAAAAAAAATCTAGGCATTGCTCCAAACCTTACACCACAGTCTTCACTTGGGCAAAATTGCCAATTTCTGCAATGGGTGCTTTTTATGGAGCTTGATTTTTAGGACTGAACTGCTGCACAGTATCTCTTCTCTGGTTTTTCTTCTGTTAGGGAACATCCTTATATGCCTATCTGGCATAGTTTTTGTGAGTTATATTTACCGACTGGAAACTTGGCAAGACCAATATTTGTTCTTGGTAACAAGATACTACCCACAGCTTTTACTTACCGGGCTCTACAGCAACCAGGTGGAACATACATCATTAGTTTACTGAATAACGAATATATTTTAAATCATGATTCAAAAATGCTCACTTGCGGTATATTAAATTAGAAAAAAAGTTTAATGTAAAACCAGCTTTCCATAGTAGAATTAACAGAATCAAAATAGGCTTTTTATCAACTTCATTGAAACTAATTCAACTTTCCAAGAACTAAAAATTGGTTTCCTGTCTTGACTGTTTCGGAATTACTTACTGTCATCTGTTTCAGACGTTAAAGGATATGATTTAATATCAGCAATAAGGCCTCTGTTCCTACTTTGGCAGGTGTTAATTATTTAAACACTACTCATTTAGGTTTGTTTCCAATTACTCTTTTGACTGATTTCCTTTACATGTTTCTTCATGTGCATTTTCTGCACACACAAATAAAACCAGGGGAAAGTACTGCAATCAATAGTTCTCCACTGTTCAATCTATCTTTAGATAGGCAGGTAGAGACGGAGGGATATATTTCATGTGTTATGGTCTTCAGTGATGGAATATAATATATTATATATTATTTTTATCTCCTTTGTTACAATAAAAAGTTGTTCTCTTAGGCAGAGTGCTGTGGTTTTTGCATGCTAATGGCTGTACTCTGTGCAAATGAATTCTGAAACGGTTCACAGTTCCTGGAGCATTCATTGGGGTTGGAACAATATAGACAGACTTTGGGAAAAAATGGGAAAAAAATCTCCAAAATAACTCTAGTGTTTCCTTCACACATAGGATCCCACCAGTTGGTTTACTTACAGTGTCAAAAACACAGCTGTTTGATTATTGTCTGGTTCTGTCCAACTTCCTATTCATAATGATGAAAAATGATGATGGCTCCCTTGCTGTATATGCCTGAATTTTCATCTACCGTCATTATGTTAGAGTCATGCTGCTTTTTTTTTTTCTTATTTAATTTTTGTCTTGCTTTACAATGCTGCACTAGAGAAACACAAACTCAGTGCTGTACAACAGACCTCTGTCTGCTGTGAAGTGAAATTCTCATTCTGCAACAGATAACTTGTATTTTAATACAGAATTCTTGTCAGTAGAATAACATAGAGGAAAGCGAGACCAGAGGGAAAGCCAGGCATAAGAGAGGGAATTTTATGCACCGCTGGGACATGAGGAGTTGACATCTATAGGTATTTCAGTTCTACAAGGCAAGTCATTTCATCCTGGTAATAAATGGAAAAGGTGGGTGTTTGTTTAGATTTAGGCCACTTGGTAATGATTTTAACACGCAGCCAAGCCTCCTGCCAAGACAAGCACTCCAAGGCCAAAATCTGTAATGAACTCTCATCTTCTCAATTATAGATTCAGCCCTGACCAAAGCGATATCCAATATTCCCCTCCCCGCTCCTTGAGCACAGGGACGTGCTGATGGACGTGCAAGCAGCGTGGCTCTGCATGGCTCCTGCAGCTCTCTGAGACTCTGCAGCCCACCCCGCTGCCATGCTTGGGCACCAGCACTCGCCACCTCCCCTTTTCCCTTTCTCCTTGACAACACCCCCACCCCCCCACCCCCACCCATTTTATGGAAAGAGTGAGCACAGAGAGAGAGAAAGTGCCAGTGGTGATAAGGGGGAGAAAGGGAGAAGGAGAGGATCGAGAGACCATCCTCCGTCTGCCTCTGGCATCCTCCCAGCCCCTTCCAGGGGGAGAGTGAACCAGTGCAGCCAGCTTTGCTTTTCCAGCTCTTCGTAGTGATTTTGTTGTCAGGTCTTTGCTGGCTGGTTGAGCCTGGCCATGGCATCCGAAGGTCTGTGATGCTGTGCTAGGGATACATGGTTCTGCAGCATGTCCATCTGTTTCTTGCTGTTACTTCAAGAGATCTTTAGTATCTTCTTCTCACTTGCACTTGTTACCAAGCTCGCTCTTTCTGATGCTTGTCCAGCAATAAATAGAGAAGGTAACTTTCTTTCCAAGACTTATATTTCATAATTCATCCTCCCAGCCTCGCTCCCCAGCTTGTTTTCTGCTGGCTTTTCCCATTGCTTTTGCTTGTTTTTTCCTAGGTTGTTACATACGTTATTGTAATAGTATATTATTTTTTATCCATATTGAAATGAAGACATCTTGAACCCACCTGCGTACTGGCTGGTCCAAATCCATCTTTATCTTCTCTCTTATAACTCCATAAACATTCACCTGTATCATGCCAACTCCCACTGACACTATGTTCAGCAAAAAGCTCATAAAACCATGGCACATGTCTAGAATCTAGAGACAATAGTATTCAAAAGGGCTTTTTGTTTGGAGAATTTGAGATATATATATATACACATATATATATATATATGTGTATATATATATATATATATATATCAGGGGTAAAAATGTACCTGGATTTGTGGGGTTTAAGGAGTTTAAGAAAGTCTGATGCAGCTTTTGCATGGTGTTTGAAGTTTGTGCAAAAAAGCACGAACAGGGGCTCTATGCCACTGCTATGGATGCTTGCTTTATACAGATACTTCTTGTGACCTGCTGCTGAACTAAATGGATCACTAGCTCTTTTTTCAGTACACTTTTCAGTTAATTGTCCACCTTCTTGCCAGAAGGTGAGGTGTGAAAAGAAGAAGGAACATGGTAAGATGCAGAAGAAAGAGCAAGTTATTTGACATACAGCGGGAGTAGAAGAACGTGTGTCCACCACGGAAGCAGAAACTGTGGTTAATTCAGAAAATAAAAGAAAAAAACCCAAACAAACAATAAAAAAAAAACCCCAAACCAAAAACAACAACAAAAACAACAACAACAAAAAACAACAAAAACATCCTTACAAAAAAGGGGAAATAAAAGCCAAAGACCCAGACTAGGTCTGTGCTATTCAGAAATCCTGATTTTTGCTCAGAATAATGGGACTGTTGCAGCAAAAATGCTTTCCTTAATCTTTCGTGTTTCCTTAAATAGTAAAAACTCCCTTTGTATAGCTGTGTGTTCTTCATTTATACTGTGTGTTGCAGTTCTTTTGTGCTGTTAAACAGCTGGCAACAGGTGACAGAATTCCAGAGGATGAGTGCTATGTACATACAGTACCTAATCCAGGTGGTCCAGTTGTTCAGTCATCAGTCACGGGTAGTCAGGCTTTATAGATCTACTCATGAGTTCAGTGTGACTCCTGAACAATTAAGAATAAGAAGGTTTGGTCTCTTGTTCATTAAAAACAATGTAGAACGTGTTTGGCAAAACTCTAGATGAAAAATGAAAAGAAAGATTATTATAACTGTTATTCGTATTCTCATATTAAATCTGGTTTTAGTTCCTTTTTCTTCTAGTTACTTGCTTGTGTACAGCTATCTTGGCAGGAGGCATTAAATTGTATGTAGGTTAATTACTTAATGTTTCTGAATTGCTTTGAACATGAAGTGAGTGCCAAGTATTACTAATATTATGTGAAACAACATTATAATAAGTTGGGGGTTTCATCTTCGTCTTCTTTTATCATGCATTAGTACATCAGCTTTGTTTGGTTCTATATATAGATTGTACATATAATTATTTGAATTCAGTACAGCTTGAATTCCTTTCCTTCCCTCACTGTGAAAGGAGAGAGAATTAAAATATAAAGAAACAAACACTCAGAGAGAACTTTCCTACCATGACCTATGACTTAAAAGTATATACAAGGATCCCCAGTCCCAGGGAAGAGCAGTGCAGTCATCTAACCTGAAAATGAATTTGTTGTAGAAACATATGCACATTTAGGTTCTAAAAATATCAAATTCTTCTAACATGCTGATAAACAATTTGATTGTTGTCATTGCTTGGAAGTTGCAGATTATTTTGTGTAAGCTCAAGTTGTGAATATCGTGTTTTCAGAAGTAAAGTTAAACTTACCTTGTTATGTCCCTCGTCTAAATACTTCTGTGTATTAATTAACTAACTCTTTGAAGACTCTTAAGTGTGAATCACTGAGGTCTGCATTTTGGAAAAAATTTCAATTTTTTGGGAAGCCCAGTTACATTACAGACAGAAATTTTCTGTTCCAAAATAATGTTACATGGCACTGATATGCCTTACAGCTTAATTACAGATGGAAACTCTGTTGAAAGTATTTGTCTTTTTCACATGATTTACAGATTTACCACCAACAGCTAGCAGTAGACCTGTACTTGCCTGTGGCTTTTCAGTTGTTAATGTCTTGGGTAACTTTAGGAATTTCTATGGCTCTTTGGAGTTGTATAAGTTGCTTTTACTATGCTGGTGATCAGCTTGTTATAATGGTATGACCCTTTTATTTAGTAGTAGGAAACTGAAGTGATAATTCAAATCCTTTGAGGCTTGGACTGGCTCCATCTCAGTAGTGGACATTTTATAATCTAAATAAATATTACTTCTCTTTTTACTATCGGCCTTATACCTTTCATGTGACCTATCTATGTATCTCAGACTATAGAGTAAGAGCATTTCCCGGCAGCTGGTACTCAGCATACGCACACACTTGTCCAAAGGTATGGTTTAGACATTCTGATGGTCTGCTTTATGAAATAAAATTAGTTTGGTTTTTTTTTGTCCAAGAAAACTATTTTGTTAATCAGACATGTTTCATTTCCATGGAAACGTTGACGTTTTTGTCAGAATTAAAGAAAAATAACCTTATGAAATACTTTTTGAAAAAAAATATTAATTTTTTTTCAAAATGTTTTCATGGGCAGAGTCCCCTTTATTGATCAATATTAAGATTCATGTCTAGTTTTAAAACACCAAAACCTAGAGTATGTGTCTAGCAGACTAATAGTGTCTGTGCAAGTACAATTGTTTCTCCACCCAGGCTCTGAAAATGAAGGCCTGTGTGGTTTTAGCCTCTCATACAAAGAGTAACTTAAAGGTTTAAAATTAAATCAGACTATACAGCATGTTGTCCTAGTGTATTGAAACAAAAATATAAATGTGAGAACCCAACATGTCATAAATAAAATGAATTATATCCAAAACTAATTAAAATACATGTCATGAATTAAAAATAAAATAAACATTTCTCTTGTTAACTTGAAACCTATAAAATAAACATTTCTCTTGTTAACTTGAAACCTAACTTAAGCAAAGTGGTTTCTTTTTCTTTGGTTTCCATGAACATAGGATTTTATGAGTACTGATCTCAAATTACAACATTTTATCTAAAAGTGCAATATAAGATCTGTCTGGGCAGTCAGTAAGATGTCATTCATTATTGTTTCACCTTGGGGACTGGATATTCATTCTGAAAAAATAAACACTCAATATATGTTCCATCCATATGACAGGATCTTCTGTTATAGCTTCCTTTCTGATATACAGCTCCTACCTGGTCCCAGCTAAAGGAAACCCTATCAGATTCATCCAGGTTGTAACTTATTCATAAAATACCCAAAATATTTTACTCCCTGGAGCTGCTCATAAAAAAAAGAAAAAGTTTCAAAGTATATTTTCCTGTTAAGTATTGATATGTTAAGTGCTGCTTCTATTTTGAAAGCTTGGTAAATGTTTAATGTCAGTTTTGTCTGATCTTGTGTGTTTATAAATTGTGTTCTGTAGATTCATTTCCTCTGGCAGCATTGCAAAGTTTTGCTAGCAAAGGGATGAAAGAGGTCAAATTTTAATTCTTTGGCAATTTCCCTTCTTGCCTATCACTTTCACAGGCTTTATATTATGTCATGAAACTCCCATATTTTAACTGACTTCCTACTTATGTATGAAGAATTTCAGGCACCTCTCAAAGCTTTACTGATCCTTTTATGTCAGGAAAGTGTTTCCAGGATAGCAGTGCCAGCTGAACAAGTCACATCACCTTTCCTCATATCTCTGCTGTTGGAGAGCTGGTATTCTAGACCAAAAGAAGTCTCTTTTTTGAGGGTATGTGTTTGCTCCCCTGCACTGCAGCCTCCTGGAGAAGAGAAAATATTTAGCTAAGGAGAGCAATGACGTGCACCTGGTCTTTACTTTCAGCCGAATGTAAAAATGAAGTCTAGTCCACCAAAAGATGTTGCTGAGCTGCCTGCACCCATTTTCCCCTGTGAGGAACTCCTGTCCTGAAACCAAACAACCCATTATATGGCAGAGATCTCATCCAGAAAATCCTACCTTATGTATACAGATGTTGAGCCTAAAAATGCTCTTTATGGCAGAGATCTCATCCAGAAAATCCTACCTTATGTATACAGATGTTGAGCCTAAAAATGCTCTTAATATTTATGGGAACTGTTTGCATCACGCTTTAAACAAACTGCTGCTGTCTAGCTTAAAGTTGCACTTGCATCCACGGAAGTATTTAGGTGCTGAACTCCTTGGTAGGTGCTTTGCTTGTCTGGTCATGTCAATCCTCCCTCCCATACTGTACTTTGCTCAGGTACCACCAGCTGTGCCCTGGAAAGAGACCTCATAACGAAAAACACATCAGAAAAAGGTCAAAACTCCAGGGCTGCTTGAGACAAATGGAGAAGAAGAACTTAAACTAATGAGATAGGCTAAACTTTAATGGAATTTAGATAGACTTTTCAGAGAATCTAATTGAATTGAATAATGTACAAATGGCAAAAGCTTTAAAAAAGATTTAAACACAATTTATTTTTTTTTTTTAAATATTAACAGGCCAAATTACTAAGTCAAATAAAGTAAGGGATCTAAAATAATGGGAAAACATTTATTATTTCCACAATCAGATATTGCTTCACACTATCCATGCAGTTAAGGGTAAAAGTCCTAAAAGAAGGTCTGTTATCAGCACATTAAGGTGCGTGAAACATGATATTAGAATAAACTGTGCAATTTAGATAGGTTTTGCTTTAAATCTAGCACAAAATGCAGTAATTTTCCATGATATTTTTGAAATTAAGCAGAGAAACTCCACAAAAACCAGAACTATACTTCAGACTTCGTGCTACCTAACTGGGTGAGAATTGCCATATTTATAGGTAAACATCATTGTGATTTGTAGTGCAAGTGAGAAACTTCACATGAAAATTCCCTGCATTAGAATCTCTATTAAATTAACAGTTTAATACAGCAAATAAAAAGCAGGCATAACCCCCCAATGACACTGCATGTGTGTGCACTTTACTGCAGCCTAATACACTGTCTGAAAATTTTAATGACTAAATTACTGAAATTCCTGAAACTGGAACAGTTGCAGCCAGTTGCCTGACACCAGGAAAAGATAGACACTGGAAAGGCTTTCAGAGTATAATGGCAGCAAGGAGTCTAATAAAGTGATTGTAAATGGTCTGTTTGGTGAGGTGAGTGAAACCAGGTATGGAGCGAGGGTATGAAAAGCACGTTTTGCTCTTACTTCCCCCCTTCCCCCCCATGATTGAGAAAGACATAAACATATCTATCAAAATAAGTGGGGACAGTTCGTTAAGACAAATTAATAGAAAGTTCAAAATGCAGCCTTAAATATATTTTCATTGAAATATGCCAGAAATGATCAAATACATATGTTTGATCTTGGAATTACATTTCTGGTGAGGGCAGCATGAATATGAATTTAAAGTAACATCTTCTAACACTCTCTGACAGCAGGGTTACCTCCCTTCCAAGGAAAAACCAGCCCTTTGAAGGACACCTTCCCATAAACGGAGAAAAAAAGTGGAGCTAGAGCATTACATTCCAAATGCAATTTATCTTATTTACATACCCACAGCAGTTCTGGGAGAGGGGAAGCTAACTGTAAAGGGGCAAATGCCTCTTCCAGGGCTACTGCTAGCATGAGCACATAACACCGTAACAGCCAAGTCTTTGCCAGAGTATCCCCTACAGCTTTTATTGCCTTTCCTGCAAATACCACGAAGGACTGAATTTTAAATAGAAATCATAACAATAATACATATATTTGCTTGTATTCCTAGAAGAACGTGCCACTTGGTGATATTAGAGGTAGGCATCTTTGTGCTGCAATTCAGTCTACATCATCTCTCTGAATTTCCAGGAAACATTTTCACCAACATATTAAAGAAAAATGAATAAAAAAGGGGCAAAAATGCCATGTGTGAGGGTGTGGATTCTTTTTCACTGTTTAAATTTCAGGTGCCTTATAGGGAGTAATAAGCAGCAAAGGAATGTTTCATTTTGGGGGTGAAAAGAAGTTGCAGTGTATTGGAAGGAAAGATGTGGTTAAAACAAATGCCTAGAAGGCAGCAGATAACAGTTCTGTTCCCAGATCTGGCACAAGTGCTCTTTTAGACCTTTCACCAATGAATTTCCTTGCTTTTGGACTAGTTTCTCTGCATAACAGGGGTGATAATAGTGCTTAACTGCCTGCCGTGACAGAGGAACTAGGAAGGTTTATTTATACTTGTTACAAGCCTTCAGAACCTGAGAGAGATTAAAACTGGATCACTGTGGACCTGCAGATGTAAGTATTTTCTTCAAGTAAAGTATTTAATTTATAGTGTTAGGTTTATTTCACTCTAATTACTTATATTTAAAAAATAATCATCTTTTGCACTGATTTGCTCAGTACTGCAAATAATTAACTGACTCCGTTACTTGAAAATTTTATTTTCTGTTTATACACTAAATAAAAAAAAGGAAGAAAAAAAAAAAAAGAGTAATACTTCTATCTTGCATATGACCAAAAAATTTAATTTCTGATAGAAGATTTTAACATTAATAGTGTGATTCTGATAAGCTGTTAGAAAGAATTAGAGAAAAACAAAGATGCTTATGCACCTTCTAAAATAACTTAGAGGAATGCTTTGTTTTTCAAAAATAAGCACACATTAAAAGTGTCCTTTCCCTATTTCTCTTCCAATGAGTACTGGAGCTGAGAAATCCCCTAGGCAAGACTTTCAACTTGCTTCCTTCCATCGTGGAGCAGCGAAGCGTTGCTGAGGCCTGCAGAGCCTTCCATCTCATTTAAAGAATGAGAGAAGACTACTATCTAGTATGATTCAGCATGCATCAAACAAACTATCTCACCTATTTCTGGCTTTTAATATTGGATTTTTTTAGCCCTTCTCCTTGGAACCACGTCGCACACAGGTTATCCAGGCTTAGGAGTCTGGCCCAGCTGTACTCACCCTTAACTGAAGTAATGTTTACACATAATAATACCTGTTTAAGTCATGAAATGCCTATTGTGAAAACAATAGGCACATTCAATCACTGTATCCCAGAACAAATGTGAGAAA
The DNA here is from genome assembly GCA_034783455.1 of Micropsitta finschii. Taxonomy (NCBI): domain Eukaryota; kingdom Metazoa; phylum Chordata; class Aves; order Psittaciformes; family Psittacidae; genus Micropsitta; species Micropsitta finschii. Next base: position 32,926 of record JAVHNF010059274.1, read on the forward strand.
TATTCCAGAGCTCCTATCAGAGCTTAATAGGTATAATTTTGGTAGCGATATGGTAATATACAGCAGCTTTCCCCGGATGGCTGTGTAAAACAAAGAAGTGGTTGTCAGCCTTTCAGAATCAGATGTTAATGATATTTCATGTCTTTGTTGAGTCTGTGGAAAGCAGCTACTGCACCTAAAAGGGAAATGACTTCCATACCAACCTCCCCAGCCAAAGTCGTTCAGATTGGGAAAACTGGATGAAGTCCATATTTATACTTTGGAAAGAGGTGTAAAAGAAGATTTCAAGACAGTATTGACTGAGCTGTCTCCCAATCTCTTTACCCAAAGTTATATCTTATCATTGTGATGAAAGTTTTTACTTCAGTATATTATGGTCTCTTTTTTTTTTCTTTTCCTTTTCCTTTTCCTTTTTCTCTTTTTTCTTTTTTTCAAACATATACAAGGAAAGAATGTAATGTAAGCAAAACTCCAATGTGTTTCTGGCAAATCAAGAGTGTTTTCTACATCTCGTGTATTTTTGGAAGCATTTGAATCCAAAAGTAATACGTCTTCCAAATTGGGAAGAACGCATTTTATTAGACTGATGCCTGCACACAGCAGAAAGAGCGTTGTCTGCCCCAGTTCTGCAGCAAGCAGGGACTGGTGCTCTGTCTGAGCTAGTCTGGAGGATTGGAGCCAGTCAAAAGAAGGGTTTCTATAGCTTTATTGCTGCAACTTCATTTTGCTGTACTACCGTATGTCTTCACTTCTGCAAACTTTCTTTCGTTTGTTTTAAGAAGAGATCTTGATTCCAATGCAAAATCCATTCAGAAAGGAGGGCCCCTCAGCACTGTATTCCAGCTGGTGGGGATTAGCTCAGTCCTTTTACCGGATACGTATCATTTTAATCTTAAGCCTTTAGACACTGTACAACATACTATTAAGTCTGTTACCAAATAAAACACTAAAAGGCTGATTCAGTAAGGGTTACACACCCTTTGCAGGGAAAAAAGCTAACATTTATAAAGGGATAACTGCCAAAAATCACTTAAATTTCATGTCTTTCCTATTTATTAAATCCCACATCCACCATGTGTACAGTAACTTCCTTCAGATATGCCCCTGGGAGAAGTGCAAGTCAAAATAAAGTGGAAGTTACCTTCCCTAAAATGTGTCCCTGGCTCTACAGAGTGATTTATATTAATTTACATTAGAAAATCTGAAAAATGAAAGTTATGTTGTTCAAGAATAAAATAAAACCTTCCAGAATGTGTGAATCATGTACTTCTATGATAATGAGTAATACATTTCCTATAGGAGTTAGTGGTTAAGGTATGAAATTGAGGCATTAGCAGACTAAAGGAGACATTTGCTAATGACCTTGTGAAAGTCACTGTGACTGCAGTTCCTGACTGCAGTTAAGAAGGGTGCTTAAACTGAAGCAATATTGCAGTGCTTGGTTATTTGGGGAAATGTGGGTGACAGAACCTCTGGACCTTGAATCACTCCCTTGGGTTCTGAATAGCAAATTCAGGTGCCTGACTTCACTTCCTGTGGAGCTTCTTAAATGATGCCTTATCTGTCTGTCAAGGGTGAAGCAAAAACCTCTGATATTTATAACGTGATTTGGCTGAAGGGAGCAATCTAAATACAAACTATGATAGCCAATGTTTGTTGGCTAGCCTGTTTTTCTGACACAGGCTCAGATGTATTTCACCACATTATTTTAGAGAGCCATTTGAAGTTAATCATCTTAGCTCACTGTGCTAAATTAGTGTCTACGCTGATGTGACCATCTTAGGGTACAAAGTCACCTCAGGATGTCATTAGGTGTGGCCCTGGCAACAGCAGTGTGAATGAAACTGCATTGATAGTCTATGTCCTACTGTTTGAATAACACAAATGACTTAAATTTTCTTCCAGGGGATTGAGCTGTTATTGTTGTTTTCTGCAAGAAATAACTCATCTGTTTTGGAAAACAGTGTTTAATGTATAATGGAATATTCCACTAGCACTGACAGGCATAGCTGTGCCATGCCAGACAGACAGCCCTGGGAGCATGACTGGCCGGGGTGTCTGCAAAACAGGGTGCAGGCATCCCACTGTTGCTGGGGTCAGTGCCGCCTGACTGCTGTTTTCCACAGTCCCAGCTGTATGCAAAGAAACTGTTCTTAGGTGTGTTGGTTATGAAAATTGAAAACCTGAATGTACGCTACAATTGCTTTTTGTTAGAGGATAAACGCATAGAGTAATAGCATATAGAATTTAGAAAGTCTTTTTGCATTCAAGATATTTGAGTAAGATAAATGCTAAAATCACCATATGCGTTAAGCCCTGGGATAACATGCTTTTAATCCTGTTGTGCAGATACCGAAGTTGAACTACAGACAAAGATTTTTGTCTGGGAACTGAGGTAAAGCCTTTTGTCTCAGCCAGGATTACAGTTAGGAATTTTTATTTAGTAGCCCTATGCTCAGACCATGTTATTCTCCCTAGCTAGATTTTATTTCAGGGGTCTTGGTGACTTCATTAAGGCCTATTTTAAGGGATCAAATGATATTTGTTAAAATGTCAGTATTCATATATTAAAGAAAAATGTTTTGAGGCCATATATTGTGGGAAAAATCTGTAAACGAAAAGTATCACTCATATGTAGCCTGAAGGCTCCAAGGACCACTAGACAATGAAAAAAGCAGTCAAACCCAAGAAGTGCTTGTTTATGTAACACTCATGATTTTAAAGAGAATTTTGTGATTTTAGGGGTTCCAACTCATGATTTTTCAGTACTTGGCAATACTTTTAGCCTGCAGTGGAGAATTTGCATCTGATGACCAAGTTCCCTTGTCACTTCACATACAGTTAGTTTATTTTGGAGGATAATCAGATACAAATTCTGTTACGTGTTAACAGCATTGCCAAGCTCAAGGATTCAAAAATAATGAGCTAGTTTATTCTACATGGCAAAGTGATTAGTGAGAGAAAATGCAACAACAACAACAACCCAACAAATGCTCTTAATATTGATTCTGTTGTCTCCTCTCTGGGAGGCCTTCAACAATGCCATGGCTCAGTACCACCACTAGGACTGTCTTATTTATCTTCAGGGCTGAGAATGATCTCTGAAGACTAAGACAAAAATATGGGTCTTGCTTTGTAGTATCCATAAGATGTTTTAAGGGAGTAATGCAGTGAGAGGCATTTACAAACAAAGCTGGTCTATATAGTCTTTGTTACTGCAGAAATAGGAAGAGCAGCACGCGGGAACCTCCAGTGGTATATGACTATATTTATAGAAACACCATTAGGGGGAGCTCTGTAATAGACTTAATTCCAGTGTTTCACAGCTTGCTCACCTTGAAACCCACTACCTTCACTTTTTCTTAGTAGTAGTAAACAAATAGTGTTCGATACATTAGTCTTTATGGTACTTCCACCTCTTCTTCAACACTGCCGTTGAGACTGGCAGACACTATGGTGCTGAAGTAGCCATAAAGACCAATGCAGAAGAGAATGTCAGAATAAACAGGATAAATTAAGTGCATTCTCGGATAGAAGTTGCTGTGATTAGCTGTGTCATTCTGCTGTTTTCTTTGATAGTCCAATTCAATTGCAGTCTTGCTGTAAGCATCAGTGGCCCTTAAATATGGCCCATCTTGAAGAAACTTTGCCTTTATCATCAAAAACCTGCTGCTATAGAGGTATTGTGAATTTCTCAGGAAGCCATGCGTTCAGATGACATCCCCTCCTCTCTGAAATGTCCTCTATTGAATCCTATTATGTGAAAGAGAATGGGATAAAGAATTTCACTTAATATGTATGTGATACATCATGTGATAGAGGATATGGTATGGTACATCAGTCACAGAGCCAGCAGTCACAGAGCCAGCAGTCAGATGCATTATCTTTTCATAATAGAAAGCTTTGCCTGTATTTTTAGAAAGACAGTGATTTTTAGCTTTCTGTAAAGTGCAGAACTTAAGAGATTGTGATTTGAAAAGCTCTATATGACCTGCTGTAAAGCTGCAAATAAAGAATGAGAATCCATAGCAACTTGGATTTATATTCCCAAATAAGATGCAGTGACAGATAACAACAAAATAGAATTATCTCCATTTCATCTGCCTGGAGGAAAAAATTCCACATAGCTAGGCAAGATGTTGAGGTCAACCAGTATTTTAGCATATCATGAGCAGTGCAGAGTAATGGAAAATGTTTGGTTTTTCTAAAGGATAACCAGGGAATAATTAGTTAAGCAAAAGAAAACTTTATCCCAAAATCCAAATAACAGTTTGGCACAGTAAAACCAAGTTCATTGCTGAGATTACCTCTGTTTAAGCTACAAAATGCTTTTAGTTTTTAATTTGGCCTAATGTTCTTTAAGATCAGAATATAGGAGAGCCTAGGAATTAACTTTTCATACTTTTCTAATGCCGACTTGAGGCACTTCTTAAGTACTTTTAAAAATTTACAAAATCCTCCCTCCATTGCTCAAAACATGTGAATGGACGCTAATGAATTCATTCCCAAAGAAATAGATTCAAGTCATTGCTGTACTATTGCCAGGTTCTGTGAAACTGCCTGGTAAAAAGCATGCAAAAGCAGTTCATGCAACATTGATCTGGCTCTTTGTATAACAATACCCACATTTAAAAGAGTAAACTTTGTTCTCTTTTGTACCAGGACGAAGTACGAGAAACAGAGATATAATAGCATGAATATTACCAGAACATCTTCTGAGAAGCACATTTTCATCATGGTGGAGCTTCTAAGGGTTTGGATGGCCATCACTATTGATCCTGGGATATCTAGGTCCTAACTAAGAAATAAGCTTCCATGAAACCCTACAAGAAGCTAGCTACCAGAACCTTTAGTTTCCAAAATTTAAAAACCAGCATATACTGTTCTATTCTGCTGAGACATGAACTTGCTCACAGTGTATAATGTTTAATTTTGTTGATGCCTCTTCTGCTTTTTCTCTGGGCTATTAGTACCTTCATAGATCATAGAATCAATCAGTTTGGTAAAGATCTTTAAGATCTTGAAGTCCAACCATTACCCCGGGCCTGCCAAGACCACCACTAAACCAGGTCACTGAGGACCTCATCTACAGTGTTTTTGAACACTTCCAAGGATGGTGATTCCACTTCTTCCCTGGGCAGCCTATTCCAATGCCTGACCATCCTCTTGGTGAAGAAATTTTTGCTAACATTCAATCTAAACCTTGAGGAGCTTGCAGCTTGAGGCCATTACCTCTTGTCCTATCGCTTGTTACTTGAGAGAAGACACAGACCCCACCTCACTACATCCTCCTTTCAGGCAGTTGTAGAGAGCATTAAGGTCCCCCTGAGCCTTCTCTTCTCCAGACTAAACCTCCCCAGGTCTCTCAGCTGTTCCTCATCACACTTGTGCTCCAGAGCCTTCACCAGCTCCATTGCCCTTTTCTGGACCATCTCCAGCACCTCAATGTCTCCGTTGGAGCGAGTGGCCCAGAACTGAACACAGGATTCAAGCTGTGGTCTCACCGGTGCCCAGTACCTTCTGAAAGTATGATCACTTTTCTGGTCTTGCTGGTCACACTATTGCTGATACAGGCCAGTGTTTCATCACACTGTTTGCAAGGCTAGATCATGAGCTTCTTGGGGCAGGGAATTATGTCTTTCTCTAGTTATATTTTAGTTGTTAAGTGAGCCCATGGATGTCATAGAAAAGCAATGATATATATTATAAGAGTACTAACGTACTTTTTGCATTGTGAAGGGAATGGAATGAAATTAAATGAATGAAAGTGTATGGGAGCTCAAACTGAGCCAGTCATGATTCTTCTTTCATACTGCTGGAACCAAGAACCATCAGAGAAGAAAGACACAGGGAGTGATGGAAAGAGAGAACTGATGCAGTTGGAAAGAGCATGCCTCAGGATACACTGCCTGCACATGTCACCAGCATTGACCACCGAGAATCATGCCAAAAATTATTAAACAGGCACTAGTTTAAGTGCTGACCCAGAAGCTAGAAGATATGAGAGAAAGATGTGATGATGGAAGCTTTAGGGCCTGTGGTTAATAGGTGAGGGCAACTCAAACTGAATTAGGATGTAAGAGAGAGCTGGATACAGTAATCTCTTGAGATTTCCACCATCAGTTGCTGTCAGTAAGGAATTTGTGATCAGCAGAACTGGAAGGGCATCTTGGAAGATGCATGATGCTCCTGCCAGAGTTAGTCCTTCACAGCCCTCACTTTAGGGATTTGCCCTAAGTCTTGTAAGGTAGGCATGACAATCTGTGGAAAAGGTCTGACTCAAATATATTTGCAAAATTCAGTAGATATTAATTGCAAAAGAAAAAGCAAAATAACTTCTATGCCTTCTGCCTCTATCCAAAATACACTTGAGGGTTTTGAATATCTTTTTCTATTCCAATTCCAGATTCTTTTAGGAAGACCTCTGAACTGCTTGATTATAATTGATTGGTTCCTTATACACTTTGTGGTAAAGGGTTTCATGACTAAATGATCTCTAAAGTTAATAGAAATTCCTGTTTCTCCAAGCTTTTCCTGTTGCTGCTAATCTGAAGTCTTGAATCCGTGTTGACTTAACTTCAACTATGGGAACATTTTGGAGTTAAAATAAAGTTAGCTTATTCCACAATACATGTGAAATCTCAGAATGCTCAGATCTTGGTCATCAACATAATCTCTGTAAATAGGACTCCAGAAGAAGACAGAAGGTGGATTCAGGCTAGAATTTAGTTGCTGATACAGTGCAACTTGCAGCAGATGAAAGAGACAAAAAGAGAAGGCTTCAATGTTATGAAATTATGATGGCAAACTGTCTTTTTTTCTTTGAGGAATGAGAGAGAAAAAAATACTGCACAAGCGATGGAACTGTTGGAACAAGTGCAGAAGAGGGCCACGAGGATGATGAGGGGGCTGAAGCACCTCCCATATGAAGCACCTCCCTCTCTTCAGACTGGCGAAGAGAAGGCTGCATGGAGACGTCATAGCAGCCTTCCAGTATCTGAAGGGGGCCTACAAGGATGCTGGGGATGGACTATTCATTAGGGACTGTAGTGAC
>JAVHNF010059278.1:16664-28909 GCA_034783455.1 Micropsitta finschii
GAAAGTTGGGGCTGTTCAGGCTGGAGAAGAGAAGGCTGCATGGAGACCTCATAGCAGCCTTCCAGTATCTGAAGGGGACCTACAAGGATACTGGGGATGGACTATTCATTAGGAACTGTAGTGATAGGACAAGGGGTAATGGGTTCAAACTTAAACAGGAGAAGTTAGACTGCTGGGACTTGATGGTTATATCCAGGAAGCACGTTTTTCAGAGTCCCTTTCACATCCAACTCTTTCATTAGATACAGGCTCTAACAATAAAAAGGATAACTTCATAGACTTCCCTGTATCAAGGAAGATGTATTTTGCCACAGTAGTAATAATTTCTTTTTCTAAGACTTGGTGATTCTGCAGCCTTCTGAGACTTTCCTCCCGCCACACCACTTACAAGCCCTATATTTAGACTTCCTGCACAATAGCAGAGCTCTGCATATAGTGTTGCTCTTATTATTGCTCTGTGCTGTGTCATCACTGAACAGATTTTATCAGAATGAAATCCTTAGGCATTTTAAAGTATTGTAGGAGTTTTTCATGGACAGTGTTACAAATGCCAGCATCCAAAATGTATATGATGACAGTGGAAGAGTATTCCAGTGGCTGGCTTAATTTTCCATTAAAGCTGGCAGCAATACTTCTGATTTTGTCTTTACTTAGAAGAGTGAAGGTCCCTTTATGAAGCTTTGGAATACCTGTGGATTATGAATGTGCTGCTTCAGGCAGAAGTATAGTATATTACTTACATAGACAAGTTCGATGTATTCAGTCACCTCTCCTAGAAACAGACAGCTTTATGTTGTGTTATACACTGAAACGTTGTCTACATGGGAAAGCTAGTTAACTGTAAGCTTCATTTACAGTATGTAACTGTTTGGTATCAGTGCACCATGTTAGCATGAAATATGCATTTGTCCTGGTTTTAGCATAAACCATGACAACGTTAAACACAAGATAATTTGTTCCATTGATAGTGGAGCAAACTCTACTAGACACAGTTTAGAGAAAGCTTTTCAAAAGTAATTAATTCTCATTCAAAAGTAGATTGAGCTCATGCTTACTTAAAATCATTTGTGTTGGGAAAGACCTTTAAGATCACCTTTAAGAGTCCAACCATTAACCCAGCATTGCCAAGTCCACAATTAAACCATGTCTCTAAGCACCACATTTACACGTTTTTTAAATGTCTCCGTCTCTGGGGATGATGACTCCAGCACTTCCCTGGGCATCCTGTTCCAATGCTTGACAACCCTTTCACTGAAGAAATTCTTCCTGATACCCAGACCTCTCCTGGTAGAACTTGAGACCATTGTGGCTTGTCCTGTCACTTGTTACTTGGGAGACCAACCCCATCTCACTACAACCTCCTTTCAGGTAGTTGTAGAAAGCAAGAAAGTCTCCCCAGGTCTCCTTTTCTCCAGTCTAAACAAGCCCAGGTCCCTCAGCTGTTCCTCATAAGGTTTCTCCAGACCCTTCACCCTCTTTGTTGCCCTTCTCTGGACCTGCTCCAGTGCCTCTAATGTCTTTGTTGTAGTGAGAGGCCCAGAACTGAGCACAGTATTGGAGGTGTGGCCTCACCAGCACGGAGTGAAGGGAGACTTCCCTGGTCCTGCTGGCCACACTGTTTCTGATACAGGCCAGGATGCCATTTTCCTTCTTGGCCATAGCCATGTGCTAGTGGAGAGCCTGACAGATAGTAGTTAACTTTGTACATTCACACTTTGTGCTAACTGCTTGCAGCCTTCCCTATGTAGACTTGCCTCAAAATCCTTAGATTTTCCAGGTAGTCTTTGGAGAAATTTGCCTTCTTTCTCGAAAGAATTCTGTTTGAAGTCCAGACATGCTAAGAAGTTGAAATGACCATTTAGAGGAATGTTATTTCTGTATCCATGTCTTAAAGTTGTCACCATTTGATAAAAAGTCACATGTCTTTAAAGGTCACAGAAGCCCCTTTCATCGTAAGTACATGGTTATTGAATGTTTCGGTTTGTACTCTTAACTGCTGTTTCCAGTACTGAACTGTGTTAACAGTTCTTTTAGTTGAAAAATGTCATCTTTATTTTTCTGGTGTCAGAATTCTCATTGGAATTTTTACAATCTCAATGTCTTTTACTCCAAAATAATTTATTTGGGATTATATAGCAAATGTGATGCTTTTGAGCATTACCCTTTCTGGTGTTAAAAAAGTGTTAAAATCATGTTTATTTCCTTCTTTCACTGCATCCACTTGAATTAGCCCAGTGCATAAAAGCTGTGTGTTGTTACTGTGATTGAGTTACTAGATACTGGTATTTGATGACTCATACTGATCATGCTATATAGACTATGAAGTTCAACAGGGCCAAGTGCACAGTCCTGCACCTAGATCAGCTCAATGCCAAGCTACAGGAGAATGGATTGAGAGCAGCCTTGAGGAGAAGGACTTGGTGTTGGTTGATGAGCATGCCCCAGCAGTGCGCGCTCGAAGCCCAGAAACAAACCGTATGCTGGGCTGCATCAAAAGGAGCGTGACCAACAGGTCGAGGGAGGTGATTCTGCTCCTCTACTCTGCCCTTGTTGCTGCATTCAGCTGTGAGGCCTCCAACACAAGAGGCATGTGGACCTACTGGAGTGAGTCCAGAGACGAAAAAACCCAAACTATTTTGTGATCTTTCAGATATTGTCTTATATTGTAATGTTCATTTTCAAGTGAAATTTTTACATCTTACTGCATTCATAGAAATGAAGAGCTTAACAGCTTTTTTAAATTAGGACTGTGTATGTGTTATTGCTGATAGAAGTATAAAAATAATTTCTGTGTACGGTGTTAGGATGAGTGCATTGCAAATACGCATAAAAGATTGTTATAGACTCAGAGTTCTTGAAGTTCAGCTGATCTGTGTCTTCAGAATTTGCTTAGCAGAAACTTGAATGCAGCTTTCTTGGGAGAGTAATGGGGGGTGTATTCCTCTAGTCAAATGTTGCATTTTGATTGTTTCAGTATGCTGTTTATCAAGCTCTTTAGAGGTGAGATCTGCAGTTTGGGCTCAGTAGCTCTGGCCCAGGCCCGTATGTTGACAGTAGGTTTTGCAGCAGGTCACAGGCACAGCTGAGTCCTGCTACTAAGCTCTTAGCTGCGCCTCGTCTAAGGAGAGGCAGAAAAATCTGCCTGCCAAAGTCTCTTGACAGACTCCAGCTCCGACTTGTGAATTCAATGCAGAAGGGCTGAGTTTTAAGCAGGTCCAGAAGTTATAGATCTTTGCTGTGACCTACATGTCATCTTTACTTTTTGCTTGGCCAGATACTGCCACTGCCTCTTCTTCTCTATACAAGTTTTGCTTTAAATTGTACATAAAAGTTTCTAACTTAATTTAGGGGCCCTAATTATGGCCCTTAAAAAAGCACTTCCTGATGTGACGATGAGGTCTCTTGTCCTTCTCTACAGTGTTTCAGTACAGTCATTATTCTTTCCCAGGCTTGTGTAATTACCATTTTTCAAGGGAGGTAAGCCAATACTTTGCCCCATGTATTTTGCAGACAGCTTAATAAGATGTGCCTTTTACTGTCTATCTTACTGAGTAGAGATTGAGAGCTCCCTCTTCAGCCTGTCTGCACCTTAATTCAGCAAGGCAGAGAATTTAGAAGCTGGATAATAAAGATAAATGAGCAATGGGAGGAAAGACTTGGGGTTTTTCCAGGAACTTGGAGGTCAAGAAATGCTTTAGTCTGGGCTGGGGCTACTTTCACAGAATTTAGAGACAGGATCTCTCCTAGTCAAAATATGCTTGCTGGAAAGTGTCTGCATATTAATAATAATAATATAATAATAGTAATAATAGATTCTGAGAAATTTTGTGTGACTGGCAACAAGGTAACAGTTGCAACAAATTTAGGATAAGCCTAAAGTGTACATGCCTAAAGTTTACATGCATAAATTTGAGGATAAGACTGTCCCAGCCATGTAGTAGGTAGTTGATTAGCCCTTGTTTTCTTTTAAAATGTGTAGAGTTTGAAGGTGTGCAAGCACTCAAGTGAGAGCTCAGGAGCAGAGCTGTGGGGAGAACATCCTTGTCATAGATACTGCCTGTGTGATTGACGTAGGGGAAAATGTCTAGAGGGGAGACTACTGAAAGATACTCTGCTGAAAGCTTTGCTTACTCACAAAGTAAGTCAACCTTTATACATAGTAGAACAGAAGGTGCTCATATACTAATGTATCAGATACTGTGAACTTCATTACTGCATGTTAGCCTTTATTTTAACAGTGTGAGGTAATGCAGTGCTAATTACATTTGGGTGCTATCTCTGCAAGTGGTATTTTAAAATACAAAAGTGAATTTGTGACCAAAGATGTTGATTTTTAGACTTACTGTAAAAAATGCAGGAAAGCTATCCATAGTAGAAAACCTGAAAATTCCTTGGGTTTTAATTGTGAGGTTTTTAGCCTTTACAAAACAATCAAGCTCCCAGACAATTGCACTAGAATAGTCTTCTTGCACAGGGAGAGGGAAATTGTCCTGCAGTAATAGTTATTACATATTGGAGCCTTAAATGCATTAATATTTGCCAGTTGTTACATGCATACCCTTTAATATGTTCAGAAAGACATTCAGCTTCATCTCTGATGAGGGTAATTACATTGTCTTATCTTCTGGCATATTTTTCTTGCTCTCTAACAATGCTTACTTGATGCAGTCTGCCCTATTGTCCTGATGGTATTTTCTAGGGAAAAAAAACCAAAGACATTTTGGCAGGTAGGAACAGGTGCATGTAGCTTGCTTTTTTTTTTCTATAGCTGGGGCTTTAGATTAATATTTTTTTCCCCTCCTTGCTACTCTGCATTTGGCTCTGTTTACTGCATGCTTACTTAAAAACCAGATTGGTTATGTTACTTGTAACTCCCATGGGAATTCCTCAGAAGTCAGTTTGTTAAATAATCTTCTTTTAAGATACTCCAGGTTTAAAAGAAAGTATTGTCTAAGAGAAGCCATATTTTACATCTTTCAGGCCATATAGGTTTATTTGTGCTTAAAGCACAAAAGACCCAAAATTATTAGCATTTTTTGATTAAGTAATGCACAAAAGTTGATTCACAATGTAACTGCAGTTGACCTACTACAGGATAGTGAACTGCAGCATAATGAAATTCCTGTTCTCACAGAAGGGAATTTATCAGGAAGCAGCGTGGTAACACTAACCACCAAAACCTGACTAGGATTTTGCTTGTGGCTTAAAAACAAAGGAACATCAGATACATGGACGTTTGGTGTTTTTTAAGGTAAAAGCAGTTATTAGAAAAGGGGTTCAAATATCATGCATTACAGTAAGGCATAAATGGAAGTAGTCAGGCAAAAATAAATGCTGGGAGATTGTAATTTTGCATTGCGTAAGCAAGTGTCATCTTAATAAAAGCTACTCAAGTGAAGGTATTAGGTGAATGGAGATGCTTTGTATCATAAGATGCAGAACACATGCCAAACAGAAAACTCCATTTGATTCTTTTTTTGTTACATTTGAATAGGTTGTCTGGTCTGTGGAAAAATACTTAGTAAATGTTTTGTTTTTCCAGAGACTAGAATGAGCACTTAAGTAGGGCAGGATCATTGCAGAGGCTGAAAAGTTTCTTTATATCCATCTTCCTGGGTGAGAATGTTGAGGAAATATTTAACAGAGATCTGTTCTATTCATGCAGTGAAATGAGGTTGTTTAGGAGGCTGAGAAGGGGTCAGACAGAAGGTGCTGGCATAGCAATTGATACTTCTGCAAGGAGCTTCCCTTGAAGAGCTAGACAGTGTTCTTTGAAAAGCTACAAGGAATTTAGAAATGCAGTAGCTGAGCAATTGACTAAAATATGCAAATCTCATTACGATGCTGTTCTGAAGAAGAAATAGGGTAACAAATATGCTCATCTTGTTAAACTGCTGTTGGAGTGTATGGATGAAAGAGAAGTGAGGAGGTGATTCTGGAAAATAGAAGTGTGATTTGTTTAGTCTGTCCTACCAATAAAACTGATTGCAACAGTAAATTTTAAGGTGGTTATAAAACAACTGAATTACTATGTTGGGTAAACAGTCTACATAATAAAACTAAATTCCTTTAAGCCTCTGAGCAAAATAACAGATATGAGAGTGTACTGTTAAATTAATTATCCTTCCTTAGATTCCTAGAGAAAATCCCCTGTTAAGGTAATTAAAAAAAAAATTAAATTCTTGAGCATAAATGAAAACTGATTGAGAGAAGAAGATATGCTGGGAATAACTGCTCTGGGTTTATTGTTAGAAAAGCCAATTGTGAATACATGGGGAAAAAAAAAGAGTGTGCTCCTTTGTCTAGCTGTGTATCAGGTCTCCTTAAAAAGACTGTTTTCAAAAGCTCTTTTCTGTACTCTTAGAGCTGTAAGTATCTTTTCCCTGTGAGCAATCCTTTCAGAAGGAAAGGAGAATGAAACATCATCACAAGACTTGAGATTTAACACTCGAGCTGTTTATTTCTGCTGAAGTGAAACCACCAGATTTCTAGGTCTCTGTTTCAACTGGTGCATCTCATTAACATCCTGGAGGAGTGATGTTAAAAATTAAGTATCCATCTCAGATAAAAGGGTCCACCACTCGTCCTTTCCAAAGCCGGCAGAAGGTCAAGTCCTTCCGTTAAGCAGTGTAGATAAGTTCCTGAACTGGCTTGTTTTGTTTCTCATAAAAGATATAAGGAATAGCTCAGTTGATATTTTTTATCATTATTTATTAAAGCCTGTTCTCAGCCTTGAAAGAACAGGCAAAAGCTTCAAACTATACATTTGTTTGATAATGACTAAGTCCATACAAGAGATTCTCAAACAATTCTAAAGAGCCAAGATGGATAACTGGGCAACTTCATATCAGCTCAGGGTTCCTGTTGTCATTTTTATGGTGGCATATGGAAAGACTAATTTGAAAACTCATAAGGCATTTCTGAACTTGAAAGCTTTGCCAATTTGGCTTAACTGGGAAGGCAAATGAGAGCTGTAGGCTTGATGGTAATGCATATTAAAAGGGGCTACCATGCCTTTTTATAGTTCTTTTTGCTTGATGTGGAAAAATAAAGGCGAGTAGAGAGCAATTCATTGAGAAAATAAAGTGGTAGGATTGGAGGAGAGATTAGCTGCCTTTTAAGGAACTTTTGAAAAAAGAGAAGAGTATAGGACAGCAAACAGAAAAGGGTCTGGTAAATGGCCAGCATGTGCACAGACATAGGAAATAAGCTTCAGGAGGAGTGGGAAAGGCGATGTAGAGGCTATAGTGTACAGCCATCTCGTTGCTGTGTGAGCTCTATGTTGAAGCTTGGAGCAGAAGCAAGCTTGAGCTGATCTTCATGAAGGTGCTGCTCCCTGGCAATTAAGCCTGCTTTGGGAAGTCAATTAGTGAATCACTGGTTTGGGAACTGTGCAGTCTAAAGTTGAAAAGCCTAAATGTATTTGAGGGGAAGTACTTTGTGGAGAAAGGAGCTGGATTAAGTTTGTGTTTTGTTCTTAAAAACAAAACCAACAAAAGCAATTCTCATTTTATTGGGAAGTTTCTTTGTCTGTAAGCAAAGGACTTTTTTGGCTTGAAGGCAAAATTGTTCAGTTGCTCTAAAGGCACATTACTTCTGGCAAGTCAGCTTCACCATAGCAAAAGATTTAAGAAAAAAATCTGAAATATTGTGATTTCACAAGCTAAGCCCTGCTTAGAGTAAGACAAATACAGAAATCTGCAGATGGGAAGCAGAATTATCTGGAAGTAAAAAAAAAAAGAAAAAAAAAAAAAAAGGAAAGATTTATAGTTTAGGCAGAAGACAAGCATATGAGAAAGTTTGGTGCTAATTGTTATAATGCTTTTCTTACATAAGTCGTTAGTGGGATTCTGTTTGTCTTACAGCCTAAGAACAAGGTGATTAGCAAACCAAATAGGAAATATGTAAAAGTCATTAGCAAAAGGAGAAAGGGAACATTACTTCTTACATAACATATAATTAACCTATGAAATTCACTGCCAACCTATACTATTGAGGTCAAAGCCAGAACAGGATTCAAAAATTATTAGAAATACATTTGCATAATGAGAAAATCCACAATTCTATTGTAGGATTTTCTGTAGGTTTAAAAAGAAAGATCCCTGGGAGTATTGCCAGCTAGTACATGGTTGTGAAAGGCTGGGATAGAGAATTGCGTGATAAACAGGTTGTATAATTATCTGGCATTACTTGTGTTTAGGCATAATGTAAGCTTGACTTGACTTCTTTATATTCCCCTTTGAGAGCTCATCTCTCTTTCTCTCTCTCTCTCTCTCCCTCTCTCTCTCTCCTGGCTATAGAAGAAGCTTGGGGACATAAGCCTCAGAATGCCCCACTGAGGCATCGAGAGTAACCACCTCTTTCCCAGGATGATAGGTGTTGACAGACATTTTTTTCTGTGGTTTTGTAATAACTTACAGTATGAAAGGAGTTAATAGTATCCACTAATTGTTCAAGCCTGGGAATTCGTGTTTTGAATCAGGACTGGGTCGAGTATGTCTTGTGCATCCCAGTACTTCAACTAATTTCTTCTGCAGGCACATTTTTTAAATGTTTTGTTCATTCTTCTTCGTAGATTACTTAATTCTGATAGATTTGAGTTAGAGTGTCACATAAATCCACAGTTCCTTATAGTCATGTTAACATGATTTTTATTTGGGAAGAGAGGGTATTTAGTTTGTTCTTCAGAATAACTATAATCTCATGAGCAGTAAAAAGCTTGTTAATTCTCATGCGGATAATCCTTAATCTCTTAAACAAACTGACTTCACAACAAAAATAACTGCTTAAGTACAGATGATTGTAACTTTTGTTTGGGCCAGTAAACTATGCCTAAAATCCAAATGTACAGATAACTGCAAACTGTTTAGGAAGTTTTCATTATTATCAAAAAGTCTTTCAATTAAAAACAAAAAGGGGAAATATTTTTTTAAAGTTCCAAAGCAAAGAGTTCTAAAAAAACTCAGAAATTAAGTTTGGAAGAGGAAAACTATAGCCAAGAATGAAAAATTAAAACCACAAAACTCGGTAATGTGTTATGACTGCACAGAGCTATCAGAATAGTTGATAGAGGCAGGACAGTTCAGTAAATATTTTTGTTCTGTGCTTGGGAAAAAGGCACATACAAAGTTTACATCATGGGATGTATGATAACATGCTTTTAGTTTTCACAGTTATCAAGGAGAAAGTTATACAACAGTTTACACATATTTGGCGTTTCTAAGTCAGAGGCCTGGAAAACACATATCCATGAGCTCTGAAAGAGCAGGCCAGAGGATTGCTGTTTATTGTTCATACAGGTTATTTCTTTTTTATAGTTCTTGGAAAACAGAAGAAGTTCCGGGGGACTTGAAAAGCACTGTGGGACTGCTTTCTGAGGAATAGATTTAATCCTCTCAGTGACATTAGGCTTAAGCAAAATAATAGAATTATTGAGTAACTAATTTAGTAAATGTAAAGGATAGTAATTAAAGATAATGATTCCTGGTTCTCAGAGCATAAGTTTTATCATGTTAACTAATATTCTTGATGTGGTTGAGAGTTTGTGTAACAGAGTTAAAATTAATACAGCTGTGTGACACAGTTGGCTTTAAACTTGCGTGGTGTCTTTTTTCAGTCGATTGGGATGATTACAGTGTCAGTGTGCTACCTATGAAGTACATAGCAGCTACCTGATGAGTTTCATGTAGTTGTAAACATCTCATTAATATTGCCTTGGAATCAGATTTTGGTCTTTCTTACTTAGGTTTTGGTAGTGCTGTAGGACTCCAACAGGGGAGTCTCTAAGGCTGGAGCAGCTGGAGTCCATCTTCCAGTGGCGAAGGGACGTCCCAGCTGCAGAGTAAGCTACTGGGTTGTCCATGCAGTGAAAATAGTAAACTTGAGAGAAGTGTGGTAGACTGATGAAGGAATCATCTCAGGCTAAGCCATTGGTCTCCATTTGTCAAGAAATCCCTTGGTAACATTAAATCACTTGTGTTAATATTTGCTAAAAGCACGGACTGGGGAGTGAGTGCTCCATAATGAAGAGGACAGATATTACTGCAGAGCAAAATGGGTCACACCTCTGCTTCTCTTTTAACTGCATGGTTTGGTACAGCCAGAGGAGAAGTTGCTCTCTAAGACTGAAGGCTGTAAACTGTTTTGAGAAGGTTGTTGGAATGTATCCTACAAAGCAGAAAATGGAAAAACAAAGATGTATTTTAATGAATCTGATAATTGATTATTCAAAGAGCTCCCATAGTTACATGAAATCAAGGCACTTGTTTTATCTATAGTTGCTTATAAGCACAGATGGCAGTTTGAGTTTGGTCCTCAGGGTAAAGCAGTTGCATAACTTGTTGCTTTTACCCATGGAGCAGACTGCAGTGGATAGAGAGCTGCAGCTTTCGCTCAGGACAATGCTAGACATCAGTGTGCACCCCTGCCCTTTCCTTTCTGAGGCTGACAACTGCTCCTACCTTCTTTTCCCACTCTGCAGGTGTAAAGGATGTTCTGCTTGCACAGTCTGTGAAAAGCCAGTTCCGTCTGGAAAGTCAGTTTAAATGAATTAAGTCTGTTCTCTTCATTCCTCCATCATGGCATTGTAGATTATTGGGCATCCGGTTTCATTTGGGGATTTAATTCATGCTGTTTTTTCTGGAGTGTTGCATCTGTTGCCTCTTTCAGCCAGTATGAAATGCTCTCACAAAAAAAAATACACTCATGAAACAGAGATATGAGAGATTTTCCTCACGGTTGCTGTGGTCCAGAAGGGTCTTTCTCTTTCCTTGCACTACTGGCTGTAGTTCTGTATTTCCAGAGGTGAGTGGCTGGCCATGCACATTCACACCATTTCAGGTGCCAGTGCCAAATCTTTTTAGTACTTCTGTGGTGAGGCTTTTTTTTCTAATTTCTGTTCTGTTTTGCACACTATTAATTACAGCGTTATTTTTTAATAGCTCTCTTGCATTGTTATTAATAGTAAGTCATTCTGATTCATAGTAAAAAAAAAGAGTGAAATTGGTCTGTTAAAGACAACTTTAAATACTCTGCCCATCTGTTTCCTGTGCCACTTAAGTTATGAGCATTTTTCTCAGCTTTGGTTTCTTTGGCCCCTTTCCCCTCTCGAAATTTCCACACAGGGTTTTAGTAACTTTAATAGGAAACTGTGGCATACATTTGGTAGTATCAGCTTCAAGTGCTGGGTTTGAGATATCTTTGTTCATCTGATCTTTTCCTCTCTACTGTCTGCTTTCTTCTCCATCTGCTTTGCTTTTTGAGTCCTGTTTCTCCAAACATACAGGAGTTTCTCCTTCCTCTGTAGTTCCCCTTCTGTGAGGACCCCTCATACCCTGGCTGTACAGGGCTTTTGCTGTGGTGATTATCTTCTTGTGACTACGGTAGTTTAAGGCATGCTAATTCTGAGCAATGTCCCTTTTTCTTCAGGTTCAGTCTTTCTCATCTTTCTTGGCTCAGAAGGCACCTGAGAACTGTTTATCAATGCAAACTGAATTTGTCAAAGTTCTCTTTGATTTTTAATACTTTACATTTGCTTTTCTCGATTTTATTTCTCAGTTTGGTAATGCAAAGATTATAGTTTTTTTCTAATACCTACTATTCAGATTATAGTTTCACTGTGTATAAATGGTCTGAATTTGTGCAACTGGTCAGTAAACTTCTTTTGCTGATGGTGATTTTATTTCATGGTGTTCATGGGGGAGGGAGGGTTGCACCCCAACACACACACGTGTGTGTGTGGGGGGGTGTCTGTGGTTTTTTGGTTTGGTTTGGTTTTTTTGTTTGGGTTTTTTTGTTTTTATAGGGACAGTAGGGTCTGTGCAAGAACAGCAGCAAACATTAAGCATTGGCCAGTGAAGTGTTTGTCAAGTTGGATGATGCCTAAGCAAAACTTCTGGGTTGTTTTTTCGGTTTCTTTGAAGTTGCATTCTGTTCTGGCATTAGACTTAACCTAGCACAGGGAATAAGCTGTGTTCAGGATTTTGACAGTCGTGCCTTGGAGACAGTTGTTGCATATGTCTCTGTCTGTACTGCTCTGATCTTCTGTCAGGGGAGAGCAATGTATGAGTTAGAAAGCTGGTGTAAGCTCTGAATGACTGACTTGTTTGTTGTGGTGAGCACTGGTTTCTCAGGATGCTCATCTTTGCTGCAGCTTGGGGTACGTGAGGTGGTTGCTTGTTTTCTTTAAAGAGTCAGTCAGTCTCATCTGATCTTACCCCCCAAGTTCATCTTACTCGTGGCTTGTG
>JAVHNF010059281.1:0-13711 GCA_034783455.1 Micropsitta finschii
AGCTGTCATCACTGCTGCTTCTGGTTCACCGTATGTAAGTTAATGCATGAGCTTGGTCCTTCGACCTCTGTATTGAGCAGGTTTTGAATACAGAATCCTCTCATATTCCTTCTTAATCACTTTGTATTGTAGAAATATTAATTGCACTTGTCAGCACAGAGCTGTTCCCCCAGTATAATGATTTGCCCTGTTGCTGCTGAATTCACCACTCGGCAATGAACTAGCAGCCATTCCAGCACTGGTCTATGGAACTCCAAACAGGATCTTAAAGCCGAGTTCTGCTTCTGAGTGCAGCGCCTGTGGTGCCGTCTGAGTTAATGAGTGCAAGTCATTCAGTGTCAAGGATGTTGAAGGTAATTAGTTTGATGTATTGATGGGAAGCATTCACGTCACTGTCTCCAGTTGGTTTGGCTTTAGGGTACTTCTCATCAGAGTGCAGTAAAGGGGAGAATCCTCTCCCTTGACCTGCTCACGCCGTGGGGATGCAGCCCAGGAACCAAAGATGCTCCCTGTTCTATGATGTTATGGTAAATCCAGAATCCTTGAGAGGTCCTTGTTCCCAGTGTGCATGTTCAATCCCTCCAGCTGTTTATTAACCACAGTGCAGTGACACCACGTTGGGAATATGATTTGGGAAGCTGACCCTTGGGAAGTGCTGCCTAGCAGTTCCCTGGAAGGCATTTCCCTACACTGTACCGCTTTCATGTACACATGAAAACATGCGTTTGGCACTCCAGTGAACAGCAGACTCTCTTCCCTCGTTTGGAATGTGCCCGGAGATGACAAATAACTCCCTAAATCCACCTGCACAGCACACTCAATGGTTTTCCAGCAGAAAACCTCCCCCAGGCACGGTGGGGAGCTTCTGCTTGTGGTTTAACTACTGCGTGCTTGAAATCGAACAGCTCTGTGAACACCTCCGATGTCCACCTCTTTCATACAGTTTTAACCTCTAGTTATGGAGGGTGAGGTAAATATTACTTTGGTTAGAAACATAAATATTCACTTTAATACTTTAGGCTTCTCTAGAGAGCGCTACTTTCGTCTCTGTGCGCTAAGGAGAACGTTGCCATCCTGATCCAGTTTTACACCGCGTTGTTGAGGTTTTACTCACCGAACGCAAGGCGGAGGTTCCTGATTTACACCACGATTTTAACCACACCACGGAAGGCGCGGGCCACCGGTAGCGCCCAGACCGTGGCGCCCCGCCTCGGCCGCTGTTTCCCCGCAGCACGCCCGAGCCCTTTCCCGCCGCCGCTCAGGCTCCCCTCAGCGCGGCCATTACCCGGCTCTGCCTTCCCGCCTGCTCACCTCGCTGACACATCGCCTCGTCGTGCCGGCTACCGCTTCCGACGCCGCGGCGGCCATCTTTAGTGCGGGCACAGCACGGGGAGAGAGCGCGGCCCGCCAAAGGCCCTCTTCGTGCACTCCTCTGTGCCGCTGCCCTCACTCAACATGGAGGCGTTTGCTTCAGCTCCGGGCGGTGCCGGCGCATGCGCGCTGATACGAGGAGGCTCCATTGTGCTGTGCTGAGGTAACGCCGCGGCCTTGTTCTACTGGGAATGGAGGAGGACGGCGGGGCGGGAGCGGCCCCCGGGGCCCCCGCCGGCCTCTCGGCCTCCCAGCGCCGAGCGGAGCTGAGGCGGCAGAAGCTGCTGATGAACTCGGAGGAACGGATCAACCGCATCATGGGCTTCCACCGGCCCGCGGCGGGCAAGGGTGAGCCGCGAGGCGGCGGTGGTGTGAGGGCTCCCGGGGCTGCGGCCGCCTCCTGCCGTTACTGCTGCGGCATCTCCTCAGGGCGGCAGCTCCAGCGGCGGCCGCTGGAGCCGTCAGCGCGATCGTTCGGTTCAGCGGTGCTTTGAGCAGGGCAGAACTGTTTGTGGTCCTCAAGAGACCCGCCATAGAAACGGTCTCGGGCCTGCGGCTGCTCTGCCACAGCGAGCACACAAGCTGTCAAGTGGTTTGTCTCAGTTGAAACGATGAGTCTCCCCTGTGTTTTCATCCGGTTACCGCTTGCTTTCATAGTTATGTCTTTATATCAAAGTTTTCTCTGATTTGGGTAATAACCAGTCATTGGGTGCTTGCGTTTGGTACGTAGGATTTCCTTGAAGCTATCTAGGAGGTCGTTTCATTTCTGTACATCGAAGAGGCCAACTGTCTCGTCAGGAAGGGGTTCCCACATTTCAGTTCACAAAGATGCCCGCGAGCCATGGATCAGTCTGTTTTAATACTGAGTAATTCTCTTTTAAGTGTTCCTCTGCGGTAGGACCAGACCTGCTCTGCACGCCTCCTGGTTTGGTTTTGTTCTTTGGCATCACGTTTGCTGTAAGATGAGGTCTTTAGGTTGGATACAGAGCAGGTTAACACAGCTTTGCCTCTGGTAATAGAGAAGAGCAAGCCAAAGTATGCTGCTTCTATTGCCTGCTTATTTGCCAGTCTTTACCGCTGCTTCTGTGTGGTTCACCTTCCATAAATCTTTGTCCTTTTTAACATTGCTCCGTGTATTTGAAACATCTTTCCTCTTGTCCATGCAGTGTTGTTGCTTAAGGAAGTCCAATGTCTGCCGACTGATAGCTTCAACTTCGACCTCATTGCACAGCTTCCGTCTTGTGCCAGCCCCACTTCAGAAGAGTGCCCTGCAATTCAAAACACGTGCTACACAAGGGTTCTTTGTAGGCTGGTGGAGAGGGTGTAGCCAGGGCTATGCTGAGAGCACTTTCAGTCTGGTCCATGCTGCGCTCTTCCATTTCCATTACCATCTATGTGTAACTTGACTGTAACCCTTTCCTTTGATACACAAGGAGGTTGTGTATCAGTTGAGCCCATTTCTTCAGGTACATCCAATGGCTTTGTGGTGAATAATTAGCACATTTATTAACCATAAATCTATCTTTCCACTTTGGAAGCAGGGACCCCGGTCCAGAATGGCTGAAATGTTGGTCCGCATACCTGGTGTGCATAACTTTTGTGGTTTTTGTTTCTCTTCTCTAGATGATAAAAGTCACACAGAATCAAAGCTCCAGCATGAACAAGATAAATCCATTCCTTCCGTTTCCAAGCGAATTGTGCTTGGTGACACTGTCTGTGGCATGGCAGGCACAGCTGACCATGCAGCTGGCATGACAGACCTCAAAGGGGAGAAGGACTTGTTCACTAAAACACCAGACCTTGTCAGTGAAGGCACAAGCGAGCTCCGTCACCGTGGCAGAGGGGAACTGCCACCTGAAGCTGCAGCACGGCCGCCTCGGCACGGATTAGACCAGTACCTGTCCAGATTTGAAGAAGCTCTGAAGCTGAGGAACCAGCTGATGAACGAGAAGCCAAGCCAAGAGAATGGGAATGCAGCGGAGGAGTTTGACTCTTTCCGCATTTTTAGATTGGTGGGATGTACTGTGCTTGCCATCACAGTCAGGGCGTTTGTGTGCAAGCACTTGGTGAGTGCAGGGAAGCAAACAATCCTTGTCTGCTTTACTGGTAACTTACTGTGAAATACCCTTTATCTAGGGCTGAAGTTTATCAGTTGTGACTGAGTGGGAACTTCAGGCACTCTTTATGTTTCTGACAACTGTATAAACCCTAAAATGATCTGTGAATTCTTTGAGATGGATCTGTGTTACCTTACACAGCCTCTACGCAGCACACCTTTGGTCAGTAGTGTTTGAGAAGCACAATACTGTAATAGTTATTGCAGCTTATGTCCCATCTCTGTGAGCGTGAATCAACTGCTCTTTTAGTTTGGAATCTAGAAAACAATAAGACCGTAAGAACAGCAATAATTGTCCTATGATAAGCAGATCCTACTCATGTATCAGTCTCCTGAGCAAAGCAGTTCCTCAGTGCTGCAGGTGCTGCTGGTACATCACGGTGGTGTGTGCCTGGTCCAGGCTGCCACCTCCTGGCTTGCTTTGCTGGTGTTTACACACCGCTCTGCTTCTGTGATCTCGGGGGTTTAGGCTCAAAGAAAATAAGGCAGAACCTTATTTTTGACATGTAAACTGTCTGCTTAGCTTTGCAGTATTGTAAAATATTGTTGTTCACAAATTATCTACCTCATTTATGACTTGAGAAGCATTAAATTTGTGTGTTTTCTCAGCTATTACTTATGACCATGTTAATTTTTTGTATGTTCTTTTCTTTCAGTCAATATTTGCACCATTTCTTACTCTACAACTTGCTTATATGGGCCTGGCCAAGTACTTTCCAAAGGTAATTTTTATTAATATAATTATTTCAGAATTAATTTGAAATGTTTTAAATTTATTTTTTTGCTTAGAATATATTAAGACCAATGCATGTGAGGTTTTCTTCCCGTGTTTTAAACTGTAGGATTGAGAGTTACCAAATGCTGATAGCTTATACTGCTTTTAATCTTCCCACATTTAGTCCATATCTCTTAAAATTGCTGGGAAAATGTGGACTAACAATGCTAAAAAGCATCTGACCAGGAAAGGCAGGTAGTTCCTGCATGTCTTTAGGAAGCTTCTCTCCTAGGCGATGCTTTTCTGGGATTACTGTGTGCTGTGTCAGCAGAGTGGTCTGCATGCGATACCTGGACAAAATCTGGGAGGGTGTTCTTTATAAAATGAGATAGTCCTTGGGCTTTAAGGGCTCTGCATTCCACTCCTAGAATCAGTTTGAACTGCAGCTTGAAAGGAGACATGTATTTGTGTGTGAAATTTGCT
The DNA here is from genome assembly GCA_034783455.1 of Micropsitta finschii. Lineage (NCBI taxonomy): Eukaryota > Metazoa > Chordata > Aves > Psittaciformes > Psittacidae > Micropsitta > Micropsitta finschii. The sequence continues at coordinate 4,686 of JAVHNF010059281.1, forward strand.
GCTTATTAGCAAGATTTGCTGTATCACTTGCTTTGTATGCTGGTTGATTGTGCTCAAGTATTTGGTTGATGACTTTGTCAGGTGTGCAGCACAAAGCAGGACTGAATGATGCTCAATCCATTGCTGAAAAGGAAAATTAGCATTTTAAAAGGAATAAGAGATTACCTGTAGAAACCTGAATAAATCAGCATTTCTTTTGTAGTTAAGCAGATAACTGGAAACTAAACTTAATAGTAGATATACTAATCTGATGTGTCACAACAGAAAACAGTAGAATTAGCTCAGACTTGCAGTAGCCCATCTGCTACAGCTTTTTGATCTTGTTTCTGCTGTCTTCAAAATCAGCTCTTTAAGAGGCTGCTCCTTTCCACCGCTTGTTTTTATTGCATTCATACCCACATAAGGGCAACCAGTTTGTTAGCCTTCATTTTTCTCTTATGAAACGCAGAAAGAGTCTTGAAAGCTTCAGGTAGATTGGATTAAATTAAGATATCCAGCAGGTATCATCATTTCCTGCCTGTCAGGCTTTGCCTCCCTGGGATTCCTTATCTTAAAATCAGCTTTCAAAAGGTTTTGGGGTGTTTCTGGGTTCAGAGATTAAAACTGCCAAATGGAGCCATCCTAAAATAGATGGAAACGGTTTTCAATCCTAAATCATGTGTTAGAAAAGTAACAGTATTTTTCTTGCCAAGTAGTGTGATGAGATGAATCCTGTTCTGCCAGTGGAGATGCCTGGCTTGGCTTCCCACACCCAGATTGCCCTTGTCTAGGACTCTCCTCACTCCCACAGAAGCTGCTGCACAGCCCCAGTGCCAGCACATAATGTGTGTGATGAATTTGATCTGCTGTTACCAGCCTTTCACTCAGCTCCAGCACAGTGTGAATCTGTCGCTGGGATAAGTGAATCCTGGAGCATGTCTGGAGAGAATCAATCCAAACCTGCTGCTCTTCCTGAGGAAGTTGGAATGTTCTTGGCTGTGTGTGAAACTGGCACAACACTCCTGGCATGTAAAGCAGGATTGGATTATAACACAAGAACTAACATAACGCTGTGGGGTTTTTATCTTCTAGTATGAGAAGAAGGTGAAAACGACGGTGTTAACCGCTGCTCTCCTCCTATCTGGAATCCCTGCGGAAGTCATTAGTCGCTCCATGGACACCTACAGCAAAATGGGAGATGTTTTCACAGACCTCTGTGTCTATTTCTTTACTTTCATCTTTTGCCATGAACTCGCTCTGGCTTTTGGTTCTGAAGAACCATGATGTAGAATTGACCGCAGGAGTTACACTAAAGCTTTCTGGACTGTTTTCCTTTAGCATCTGACTGTGCAGACAGGTTTCAACCTTCATTAAAATTCTTAACCTGGTCAAATACTTGAAAGGAGCCTTAAATCCAGTCATTTGGGGAAAGGAAGAGCAGGGTCCCAGACTGCCAGTTGTATTGGGTCAGTTTATTTAATGCTGTGTCTGCCTGTTACAAATGTGAAGAATAAGGGGCAAGCATCAGTGGGTGATTTCTTTGTTTTAGTTTGATGATGCCCTTCTCAGCCTCCTTCATAAGCATTTACAAAGCTGCCTTTGTTCTTCTCAGTGAGGACAAAGAGAATCCCATAGAGCAGAACTCATAGATACCTATCTCCAGTATGACTGTAGCTAACAAGAACTCATTTTGTGGTGTTCCCATTTTCTTTAAGCAATCTCTAAGTAAAAGAAATCCCTTTATTCTCCTGTTCCGAATGTTGAACCAAGTAGCTGCTTCTGGAGGAGGGTGGTAAAACATGCCACCTTGTTGTCCTAATCCTTGCCTTGCTATTCCTTGTGATTGTGATCCATTTTGATGGTTATAGTGCAAAACAGCTAAGCAAAAGCACCAACAAAGAAAGTCCTGTTCTTTCCAACTGTCATTAATCAAAAAGTAGGAAGAAACACAACTGTTCATCTCGCCTGTTTGTGAGTTTCCAGCAACCTAATCCTAGTGCAACCATTCCTGTGCTTTCGTCCTCATGCCTTTTCTTTAAGAGTTAATTTCATGAGGGGAAAGTTGTATATATTGGCAACCAACCTGCAGTGTCTGCTGTTTGTTCTGCTACATGGAAAACTTAAAAGGGAGCTATTTGTTGTCCAGCTCCTTGCAGGACTGCAAAAGACAGCTTTTAATGACATTCATCTCTGCAGTTTGTCTCTGTTTATACTGTAAATAGGTTCCTAACAGAGGAGTTCTGCTCCTGCAGCACCATACCCAGCAGTGCTCGCCCTCTGATGCAGCAGAGCTCTTCATCTCAACTCAGTTTGGGGTGTTTCCTACCTTGCCTCCATGTAGTCACAGGGACTGTTCCTGTTTAAACCCTGTACCAGAGGTACAAAATCAAACCCAGGGCTTTGGGCTGCCTCCCACGTGGACATGGAGGAAAGGAGAATAGCACTTGGTAGGGTTTTATGTCTAGCCACATAGAAGAGAGGATGACAAATACAACTGAATCCTGTCTCTGGTTAATGTGAGAAGGTCTTGAATGTGTTTGTTCTCAATTTTGCATGAATTTTGCACAGGGAAAGGAAGGAGGTGTCAACTTAAACACTGATGATCTCCAAACTTTCTATTGAAGCTAAATTTGGCAGTGTTGTCAGCTTATAGCTTTCTGCTTAGAGCCTGGACTTTAAAGCAATCTCAGCAATGCCCCTTTTTAGCACAGGGAAACACTCATTTATTTCAGTATTTGTCTGCAGAAATACTTTTAGGGAGCAGAAGGTTTGACCATGGCTCTGTAAAGCAAAGGGCTCTCTGTTCTACTGCTGCCTTTCTGTTCAGGCTTCCTGCTGTTCCTGTAGCACAGCATTTCTGACTCCTACATTAGATTCAGGTTTGTTTGTGGCATGAAAACAAGAAGCTTATGTTTCAATTTGACTATTTCCAAGCTGGTTTTTACTGATTCTTTTACAGGTGCCCAGGGTTGGGCTGCAGAACATTCTGATGTGGTTCTGTTAGCACAGATATTTATTCAGAAGCTTTACGTTTGTGTCTCTTAGACAGGAATTTCAGCAGGTTGAAATGGCTGTCATTTCAGTTCAGGTTGCGGTATGTACATAATGAGTTTGCTCTGAAGTTGCACTTGTTCTGACTCTATTTATATGCCCCAATGTAAGACAAATAAACTGCTGAAATACTCTGTACTAACATCTCCCAAAAGCAATGAATTCTTAATCCTCAGTGTGAAATGTTAACACTCATCAGCTAAACAGCACAGAGCTGCCCCACCTGCTGTGTGTTCGCTCCATCCCTTGCACCATCCCATATCCAAGGAAAGATGAAGTGGGATTTCTCTTCAAGCAGTGGAATGAATCTGTTGTGAAACCCAACCTGGAACGCTGCAGTTTGTCTTTATCCGATGGTTTCGGCTTGCCCTCGGCTGCATGGGCATCGCTCATGTGTGACCTGCAGGCAACACCTGCATCCGTTTTGTTCCGTTTTTATCCTCTCTCTGTTGCTGTACCCGATTCTGTGCCATGTTCAGTGCCAAACTGCGTGTTTTCTATTAAAAGGATATTTGGTACCCTCTTCCTTGGCAGTTTGGCCTGGCTGGGCTCGGGAGGAGGGTGGTGGGGACCTTGTACCGGCAATCCCGTGCCCGGGCCGTTGGGATGTGCAGGACGGCGGCCGGCTGCCGGACCCTGTCCCTTTCAGGGGCGCTGCGCCCTCCGGCCAGCAGGAGGCGCTGCAGGTGGGAGGCGGCAGGAAGTAGGGGAGCCCTTCTCTCCGCGCCTCTCCTCGTCCCGGGCGCTGGGGCGCGGAATGGCCGCTGCCGCGTAGCGGAGGGACCGCACTGCCACCGCCGCCATGGGCCGGGAGTCCAGGTGAGGCAGCGGGGACACGGCCGGCACGGACCGCAGCGCGGGGAGCGGCTGCCTCGGTGCGGTGCCGCGGTGCGGGCGGCTGTGTAGGGAACAAAGGGCGGCGAGCACGCCGAGGGCCGCTGGGGCAGGCCCCGGGGCTGGGCCCGGCGCGGAGCTCGCTGTGAGGGCACGGCGGGGGCTCGGGGCCGGGCGTCGGGGCCCCGGGAGCAGCCGGGCAGAGGAACCGGTGGGTCGCGGGTCTGCCCGGGGAGCGCGGTCCGTGGCGTTAGGCCCGAAGAGCCGGCGCTACCGGGCACGAACCCGGCTGACCCCACTTGGTCTTTGTCTGCTCGGTTTAAATCAGTAGCGGTAGCGTCGTTATCCCGGTTGGGGGTTTATACCCGGATTAGACGGGTTTGGTCGTTCTTCCGAAGTTTATGCAGGATCCTGCCTCTTCTGTCCTGTCGCAGCAGGTACAAACACCTGAGGAGGTGTAGCCAGCACAGCGGTGATGTGACCGTGTACTCGGGTGCCTCAGGTCGGGCCTGATTCGGAGCTGCTCACATCTGCCGGGCTTTAAACCAACTCCATAAGTTACACGTGCTGCTGCGGCACATGTCTCTGTTTCCTGGTTTAACCAAACCATCAGGTTTTAACACCAAAGCGGTGTCTCAATAGGCCCTGCGTGTGGTTGTCCCACCACAAAAAGGGTAACAGCTTCTGAGAGCCTCAACTGCGATTTATACAGAGAGAGGTAGAGGAGGTGAAATTTTAATGGCGAGATTGGGTTCGTATCAGTGATTCTGCTCCCATAGATAGCTCTGAATCAGTTTCAGACTGGCTGGGGCAGGGGTTGTTACAGCAGGACATGGTTAGAGACTCAGGCTGCGAAACCTCCTGGGAACTGAGCACCGAACTGCTCACACTGAAGCAGGAGCCCCTCTCTCATCACAGGACAGCTTCTCTCGTGACAGTGACAATTGTTTTCTGTTTGGGCTAAAACGAGCGTAAGAAGTGGGTTTAAACGCGTATTCATTTTCTATTTTAATACTTACAAAGAGTTCTGAAAGCGAAGGAATTGAGCGGAGGGTGGGTGGAGATGGATGGGGTGGGCTGCATGTGCTGCAGCTGACGGTGAGCAGTGACTGGGGCTTTTGAACCCTGAAATCGGCTCAGCTTTGTTGCACACCCCAAGGGAAAATTTAAAAGGTAGGCATTTCGGTTGTCTGAAACTCAGATATTGGAAAGGGGGAGGTGTGGGGAGCAGATCCCAGGGCATTTTGTGGCTTAGATGCCAAGGAAATCAGAGATACCTTACACTGACAGATGTTCTTTGCATTCAGTTATGCTGTGGATCGGCAGTGTATGGATATCAAGCACTGCTGTACTGATGCCAAGTGTACACGGCACCTAAATATATCAAGGTGCTGAAATAAGCTTTTAGTGCCAGGATGGTTGTAACACAACCCTGTGTGGCAGGGACAGAAGGGAAAGAAGGAGGTGAGAGCTTGAGGTCTTGTCTTCCCTTTTCTTCTTGCTTCCCAGGCTTGTTGGGAGAATGGGTCTGGGGGCCCTGAGTGAGCAAGGGAATTATTCTGGCTTAGTGACTGAAAATCAGGAATTGGAGGAAGAGGAGATGGTCACCATTGAGGTCCCTCTGTGACTTTCAAGAGTTTCTATGGAGTTCCTAGCCCTTTTCTCTCCCACAGTGTGGTTGGGATAAGAGCATTAAATGAGAGGAGAAAAAGAGATTCCCACCTCATTCATACACCCCTTAGGCCTTGCTGACTTCTTCACACTTCTGTTGTGATGTTTGATGATGTTACAGAATTTCTTTTCATGTCGGCATTAACCATTGCTGTGTCACATACACTCAGGGGTTTATGTTTCTTGAGTTGCAGCTGGACAGCATTTCTGTTGAGCAGAGGTGCAATGTACATAGCTAACCTGGGTAAAAATGATATACTGTACAAAAAGCAACAAAGAACGGTTGTGTTTGCTTGTCAGCTTTTGAGATGGCTTCAAAGAGTCTTTGTCTTTTCCTCTGTATAAGGGAAAGCAGTGGATATCTGAAAAGGAAATTGTTCTTCATGTTCTAGTGTTCTCATTATGTGCTTATAGTAGTACTCTAAACCAAAGCAAAAACATGACCAGTGCTTCTAATTCCAGCATCATTAGAAGTATACATACATATACTGATTAATCGTCTTGCCAAACTGATTAATATATATATATCTATTACAAATGCTTAGAGAGTCAAGAAGCCCAAATAATATAAGTGATCATTTTTGGCCTGCCTACCTAAATGTGGACAGTACCCTTTAACTGCAGATTGCTGTCACTGCAACTGTTCCTCTCTCTGTGCATCCATGGTCAGGCACTATCGGAAGCGCTCCGCATCACGGGGACGCTCTGGCAGCCGCTCCAGGAGCCGTTCTCCATCTGACAAGAGGGAACGTGAAGACAGACGTTCCAGAAGTCGGGATCGAGACCGGAGACGTGAGAGGTCCCGCAGCAGGGACAAGAGGAGGTCTCGATCGCGGGACAGGAAGCGCCAAAGGTATGACTTCCCAATCCCAACCAAAGGGGATAGAAATGCTTGTCACCTGCACACTGATGTCCTTCCACTGTGATTAGTTTGCTGTTGTCCAGGATAGGTTTTACTATGTTTAACGGTTTTGGCAATTAAATGGTTTCTTGATGCTGGAGTTTGTAAGCTCTTAGCGGTCTTGATGATTATTGGGTTCCTTTCACTTAATAGCAGCTAAAATTACACTGGGATCACGTGCTAAATAAATGCAATTTTGTTCAATGGCAGACGTTCAAGAAGCAGAGAAAGGGAACGGAGCCGAGAGAGGAGAAGATCCCGGAGCAGAGAGAGAAGGCGCTCTAGAAGCAGGAGCAGAGGCAGAAGGTCTCGATCCTCCAGTCCAAGCAAGAACAGGAAAACAGAAAACAGGTATTTGTGTTCTCTGGTATCATCATGACAAGACATCATAGAACTGTTGGTAGCATGGAGGGAATCATCAGACACAGCTTTGGTGTGTAGAACAAGGAGAATATTATGTGGCTGTACTGTCATGAGCTGTTCCTGCTGCTTAACATGTCTAATGCATCTTGTTGGGAGAACCAGTGTGAATTGGGTTCCAATAGATTCTGTATTTGTGGTAGTGAAAAGGAATATTTCCATGACATGGAAAGATTACCAGGAAGGCAGTGTGCTTTTTAACATATTTGAAAGCATAAACCAGTACAGGGTGTTCAGAGTTCTGTTTCTGTCCAGCACATGTGTATCCTCCCCCTGAGAAAAGCTCTGATGTTCTCAGAACTCTTTTATCTTCCCTTTCAGGTCAAGATCTAAAGAAAAGACAGACGGTGTGGACGTTTCCAAAGAAAAGAAAAAAGACAAAGATGACAAAGAAGATGAGAAGGATAAAGATGGAGCCCCAAATACTGTGGCCACTGAGGTAGAAACTGCTAATACTTACAAATTTTAAACATAAGAATTTAAACTAGGAATGAAGTTAGCCATAGATTAGTGCATTAATGAAAGAAAAACTGTTCTTAGAGCTAGACAAAATCCCTACTGAATGAGAGAGCATTCTCTTCAGTAACACACACTCCTGTCATGGGGTATGCTTCTGGCTCTTGGCATGAGAAACGTTCTTCTCAGTTCAAGATTTCAAACCTCTTAGGCCTCATGGAACACAAACCCCAGACAAGCCTGAAGATCTTTCATTTGTCACAGATTAGGTGACAGCAGAGGAGTCGAACGTTCTCTTGTCCTCTGGCCCCACGCAGGAGTCAGAACAGAGGGAAAGGGAAGCTCACTTTGCCTGGTTCCATGATATGAAAAGCTGTGCCTAGATGAGGAATCCCCAAACCAGCAGTTCTAGCTGACTCTTCTAAACCAGAACGTTGTTACTAACCCTCCTTCGTTAGAAGCCGCTGCACAGTCAGTGAGGGCTCCCCATGCATAAACCAGTCACAAAGGACCTTTGGAAGTGGAGGGCAGCAGGATAATTCTTCAGCCTTTCATCAGTCAGTGGCTACAGTGAGTTGAAACTGATTGGTCTGAGTCACAGTGGTTTTTCCTAGTCAATATTTCCTAGTAAGTACTTTTTCCTAGTGAATACTTAAAAGTTTAATTTCTTATTATGTTACAAATGAGACACCAGCTACTCTCATGAAAATAAAACAGCTGACTGCATTTCTTACTTGAAAACATTATGGTTGATGTTAGTACTTCTCATTTACTTCTGTTGTGATTAGTTGGTGGATGTCAAGTCCACACTCACAGAATGGTTATATTTGTTTGAAGAAGCACAGGCTAAAGCCAGTGGCCATTAATTTTCACTCTTTGGTTGGGTTTTACCATAGAATTTTGATCAGAATAAACTAGAAGAAGAGATGAGAAAACGAAAAGAGAGAGTGGAGAAATGGCGGGAAGAGCAACGCAAGAAGGCGATGGAAAACATAGGAGAGCTGAAAAAGGAAATTGAAGAGATGAAACAGGGGAAAAAATGGAGTTTAGAAGATGACGATGGTATTTAACTTTTCATATATAACAGTTAAAATACTTTTCTCACTAGTATTGTATTATCTTTAAAGCATTTACTTACTTTTCAGAACTGTAAATTAACAAAGCCTAAACCTGGTCATTGCTTCAGATGATTTAAGTTACAATTGAGATTAACAAACTGGAGAGATTTATATGAGGCAAAATGGTACAGTAATAAAACTGAACTGTAGGTTTTGTGTAGACTAATAACACGTGAGCACTTTCCTCTTACCCTGTTTTATTCCCATCTTTCTTGCTCATATTAGATGACGAGGAGGAAACTGCAGAAGGAGAAAAAGAAGGCGATGAGGTTGAAGATGAAGAGTTAGATCCATTGGATGCTTATATGGAAGAAGTAAAAGAAGAGGTCAAGAAGTTCAACATGAGAAGCGTGAAAGGTGGAGGTGGAAGTGAAAAGGTAAAACCTGCTATTAAGCTTTGTATTTTAATACCACAATGGCTTTGGAAGAAAAGGGGGCAAATGCATAAAATCAAGAAGTCATTTAGATGCACTTAATGCCTTTTTGCCTTAGCTTTAATTTCTTGGTGTTTTTATCAAGCTCTTTGTATCGGGGATTATTCTGATGAAATTTCACTGAAGGAAGTGAAGAAAAAAAGGCCAAAGCACCATAATGCA
>JAVHNF010059302.1:17692-30500 GCA_034783455.1 Micropsitta finschii
CCAAGCCCCTGTGTCCAACCTGGCCTTGAACACTGCGAGGGATGGGGCAGCCACAGCTTCTCTGGGCACCCTGTGCCGGTGTCTTGCTATATAGAGTCTTTCAATAAGGAGATCAAACTCTACTTGAAAGGAAGGCTTTGTTTCGGACTAAAGCATTTCTCAGTTACCTTCTTGCTGCCTTATGCTAGTAAGTCACAGGAGTACCTGCTGTGCATGTTGTCTGGAGTCAGTAGCCAGCAGATGGAGCAGGGGGTACAGTAACAGTCATCCTACAAGGCTGGAGGTGAAAATAAAATGGAGTAGAAAATTAGAGCAGCCGTTGGCCTGTTTTAAACTTGTCTATTAATATACATGAACAAAAGTGATGAGAGGAGGTTGAAATCCACTGACATATAATTAACTGCTCATATACTTTTTTAAATGAAGAAGTATTGTGCTAATGGTTTAGGTGTTGGAGTTTGTTATAATAATTCTACTGCTATGAATGTTGCAGTCATGAAGAAAATTGCTTTAAATATCTTCTGGAATTTTAGATCCCTGAGTTGTCGCTGGTTATCTGGTTTTAAAAACCAGTCTGGTCTGCTGTAGCTTCTGTGCTCAGGCTGATTTCATGTTGGATTTCCTCAAAAAGTGACTGGTTTCAATAGCCAAATGTATAAATGGAGCCTCCCACTGTTTTCAGAACAGTCAGTCAAAACTTTTCTCATTGAAACACTGTTTTGACCAGAGATTTGGAGTGAAGTTGGTGCTGGATCCAAATGCTTTTTAACTTGATTTTGAGTAAAAGTTGGCTTGCATATATCCTTGTTCATCTGAATTTCAGCCCCTGAGAGGAATCTCCTGGCATATGGTTGTCTTTATATTAAAAGTTGTAGCAGAACATTTAAAGAGATCTTTTAAGTTCTATATCAGGTTTGTGGTGATAAATTTCACTGATTTTGTGACTCTGAGACATAATGAGTACTTGAGCAGTTCAGAAGTGTGAGAGATAAGACCATGCAGCTGTATGCATTGATATTTGCTATGGAAAGAGCATTCTTGACAGCTAAATTATCTAACTTAAAGCGCCCTGCTTTTTAAACTGAGAACTAGACCTCTAGTTCACAGCAATAAGAGCTACTTGAAGATGTCAGTCTTGCTAAGGAGTGGAATTTATCACTTGCTTTACAAATCAGTTTTCTGTGCTGCTTATTTCCAGATGTTACCTCTTTCAGGTTAAATACTTGTTTGATAGCTTCAGTCCCTGTTTCAGTCCATGGTTCTTGTGTGTGCTCTTTAGCAACTACTTAATAGGTCCTGTTGGATCATGAGATTGATTATGCTTGATCTGTATCTCAACTTTAGCATAGGACCTGCTTTTAAGAATGGAGCTGGACAAAAGCTGTGCAAGGAGAGCCTTCAGATAGTCTAGTGCTAGGAAGGTCTTGTTAATGAGCCGGATCCTTGTCCTGGCTTTTGTAGCGGGAGTTTGTAATTCCTCTTGAAGGCATTGTACCAGTTGGATTTGGCGTTCTAGCAGGTCTGTTTCTCTTTCTCCCCCTCAGGCTTATCAGCAGTTTGAGGCAGAGGACAACATACAGATGGAGGGTGTTCCAATCTTGGTAAAAGCCATCAGACTCGGGAGGTAAGCTCTGATTTTTGAACAGGCAGGGTGGGCAGCTTTGCTGCCTCATTCCTTGTAACGCTGTCAGGGGGCATAAACTCTGGAGGCTTCTCTCTAGCTTGCTGTAATATTTAATCTCCCATTTTTAGGTGTGATTGGTTTGATTTGAGAGAACTTTGATTAGGTTTGGTACTTCAGGTCACTGAATGTGTTAGGATGTTGACAGTGCTGGAGAAGGTTGCGAGTAGCCCTTGGGCGTGAGTTTGTGGTGTTGCTCCAGTGGGATGCTTTTTCATCAGCCTTAAAACTACTAGAATATTTGCATTTTATGCTCATACTTATGATGATGGAAGACCTTCTGAATTTTTCCATGTAGACTTTAACCATGAGTAGTGAAACTTTTTTGATACGTTATATTCTGCACATGTAGTATCTCACACAATGAACTTCTGCTGTCTTCTGTGATTTTAACAAGTATATAATGGCTTTATAAAGACATTACAACAAAAAGAATGGGTATCTTGTTTTCAGGATATGTATCGTCAAACTGTTTTTATCATCTACCCATTAAGATCCTGACATCTTAGTTGGGAGAAGTCTTAGATTGAAATATCTGAGTTGCTTTTTCTGTTGTTAGTCAATTCAGGTTGATGGGAACTGTGTTTAGTTGCTGCTTTGCAGACCCAGTATGTCAGGCAGTACCAGTGCTCAGCTCTGTTCCTCCCGAGGGGATGTTATTAGCGTGGTGCCAGACTTCCACTCTTTGTATGCTGGTGGAGTAAAATGGAACTGGCGACAATTGGTTTTAAATGTACTTGTGGGTGGCAGTGGATGGCATTTTTTTTGGTCTCCTATTTAGTTTGCTGTTACTGTTGATGGGAATGTACCTTTAATAGTGGCTTAATGTGTTTTTCCATGGCTTTGGGGCAAGACTTCTGTGGTCTTCCTCAAAATCCTTCTGGCTTGTTCTTCACTAGGTTCAAGTATCTTGTGTTCAAGTCTGTAGTGGTCTCCAGCCCTCAGGGAATATTTGATCTCTTCCAGAGTGTTTAGCTGGAAAAGAGAAACATATTCTGTTGGTTGTTTTGTCAAGATCAAGGCATGGTTTTGGGAGAATGGATTTCCGGTGTTGTATATCATCCTGCTGGTATTAGAAAAGCCTGTTTTGAGGATTATTGATGTGGTGTCCGTTGTGGGTATATAAACTTAGTGTACATCTGCTTTCCACTGGAACTTCAAGCTCTGGGACTGCAACATGTTACACAGCTGGAAGTGGCTTCCAGAAGAAAATGCTGAATGTCAATTACATCATCTTCTAGGGCCTTTCTTTTAACCTTTGTAAGTAACAAAAAATAGTTACAGGATTAATGGCGATGCCCTCTTTAACTATGCAGTATCCATATCTACGTACATTTGTCTTCTGTGACTTAGGGAACTACTTAAAATTGGGCTGTAGAAGGAGAAAATGGTGTGCTTTCTTATGGAACCTCAACCCTTGTGTGAATTGTTTGTTATATCCGTAATGGCAGGAAACACTTCTGTGGATTTAATGAAGGTAGCTACAAAGAAGGTGTTTGTGACACCAAGTGTGGTGTTCGTCTTCATTAAGTGTGCTGTGTCAAGTACTTTTTCCCAGAATCCACTGGATGAAATTAATCTCTAGGAGCTGGCTGTGCTGTCTAGACACGAGCATACCAACAGCCTCGGGGTGCATCACTGTGGTTTCTTTGCAAGTTCTTGGTAAGGCTGTATTGAACCATGATTTCTATGGAGCATGGAGCAGTGGTGGTTCCCAGGAGGCAGTGTGGCTGCCGGCCTCCCCCTGAATGCTTGTTTCTAGGAGAGGGACCTGGTTTCACGAAGCATGAAGCCAATTAGTCATGCACCTTGCACTTCCTGATTTCCAGGCTATTTGCCTGTCCTAAAGAAGGTTTAGCACAGCGGAAAAGTTTCCAGGCCCTTGGGTCTGCAGGGAAGGAAGACGTGCTGGGAGCTGTAATGCAGAGCCCAGAGATGGTGGATTCCCAAGTGAGCTCAGCCATTGCTGGCTGGGGTATGGGCGACTCAAACCATTGAGCTCTGCCTTGTAGCTGCTGACTGGTTGTTGCTAGGATGGCTGTGAGGGTCAGCTGTTGTAAAATGTAATTACTTCTGACTACAGTGCTGGTGAATAAACTTGGTTTGTCACGTCTTGGCTTTGTAACTACAAATTCGGACACTTGTTTCTCTAGGCACTTAGCACGAACTTCCATATAACCTCCCTTTAAATGTATGAGGAGGTTTAAACATCTGTTGCCTAAAACTAGTAAACTAAAATCTTCCATTCATTAAGTATTGTCTCAAAACCAATGTATGTATTGGGCTTTTATATTTTTATATATGTTGTGCTGTCAGAACTTGTACATACTTACTGCTATTGGACCTAAAGGGGTTTTTGTTCAGTTTGATAACAGTGCAGAAACAATAGTGTTCAGTCTTATGTTAGTATAAATACAGTTTGATACAATAGGTATTTATAGGTGGAGTGCAAAAGGTGGTTTTAAGGAACTTAATGTTCTTATGCGAGCAAGATTAGATTAGGAGCTAAGAATGTTTACACAGGTTTGAGTGAGTAGACAATTGTGTATTCTGATTCCAGCATTTGGTTCTGGCAGATTGTTTTTTCTTAATTGAAAACACTTGCAGTTTTGTGCCAAAATACAGAGGTATGGAGCAAAAAGCAATGGTATAGTGAAAATTCATTTCAGAAGACCCGTTTGGCAGTATGAAAATGTGCAAATGGCAGAGAAGATGCTGGCATTTGTCCTCAGATAACGTGCATTTGGCAATGAGTCTCTGGAGATGGATAACTGTGAATTTCAAGTTTCCCAGGGGTATTTAAGTGGCAAGTGGAATAAGAGAAGCTCAGTTACAGAACTTGAAACGTGCTTATGTCACATAAATATTGTGCCTAGAAGTACCTAAACAAATAGATGGAAATCGATTCTGAGCAGCACAAAAATGTTCTCTGTCTTGAATAGAAACAATAAAGTTGTGTGAAGAAAATTTTGAATTCTTTCAGCTTTTCTGCAGATTAATTGCACAGGGACACTGCAGTTTGTTCCAGTTAAACTCTTAATATGAACTCATTGTCTAAAAGTTCTACTAAATCTGCTAGGTGTATTGCTCATTTCTTGGAATACCTACAGAAATATTCAGCTATTTTCTTCTCCTTAATCTATTGCTTTTAATGCTCAGTGGAATATGAGTGGGTGCCAGCAGAACTCTTCATTTCTGTACCACAGCATATGACTTGCAGCTATTTTAGACAATGCCTTGTTCGTATATGCCCCAGTTAAACACCTCTGGAGATGATGGGTTCTAGGAAACCAGTGTGGAGTCTTAGCTGGAGCTGGCAGCTCTCATCTGAGACTGTAGGTACGTGATGTGGCTTCTCCCTCTTCCTGTGATTCCTGTGTGCACATGTGAACCAGTCTCCATTGATGTGAGCAGTGAGCATTGGTGTCCTTGAATGTAAAAATCCCCTCTCATTGGACTTTCAGTCAGCTAGGGAAGATAATATTGGGTTTTTAATGAGAATCACAGATTGTAAACTTGTGCTGCTGTTGATGTAGCTGGGAAGCTCAAGCGATGAGAGTTTAAAAACACAAGAACCAACAAGCTTTATATCCTGCTCTTTGCTGTTCACTGCTAAGAATACTCCTATCACTGATCTGGTTGCCTGGTCCCAGGCAAGTCCATCTTATTTACTAGAACTCTGCACTGAATTTTAATTCTTGTATATTTTTCTTCTTCCAGTTAGCAGACTTGAGGAAAGGGAAGCAGAACTCAAGAAAGAATACAATGCACTTCATTCAAGACATACAGAGGTAGGTTGTTATGCCAAGATGAATTCAGGGAATCTGTAAAAATGTAATCTGTGGAAAGCTTGTGAGCAGTTGGGAAAATTATTGGAGGGATTGGTTTATGCACTGATGCTTGGATGCTTGTATTGCTAATGTTAGTTGTAATTGGGCTTCATTTGGCTATGTAGTTTTTTCCTCATTTACATCAAAGTGTCTGTTTCTGCATGTTAGTTTGATTGCGCGTTTGTCCATTTTGTAGCTTTGTCAGATAATCAGAAGTTTTAAAAAGCAGGAATTTACTTTTTCATATTTCTAAGTTCTTCAGAGAAATAGGAAGGCAATTGCAATTTCAGTACTCTGCAGCCGTTTTCTGTGCTGGTTTTACTTGCACCGTGGAGGGAACAAAAACTTAACCTCCTACTGAGATTCATGATTAAAGGAAGTCCCTGCCAGACTAATTGATAGCTGTTGAAAACAGGGCTTGCTAATGAACATGGGACAAGTTTAACTCTGTTAAATAAATAAGCCACAATTTTCAAGTTGGTTCTAAAGCATGAAGGGACTTGCAGTGCTTTGATTTTTAGGAGCAGGTCATCTTCCCCATGCAGGGAGGCTTACTGCTTGACTGGTATACTTATTATCATTATGTTCTCTGAATAATTCTTATTAATCTGAAGTCCCAGTATTGAGTACAGTTCTCCTCCTTACTCTGGTTGATCTGCCTTTGTTTGAAAGGTCAGCTAGCTGCTTTTAGATCATCACCAGCAAGAAAGGCAATGCAGTACTGACTGTTCCTAGTTCAAAAGACCACATGTGGGGAAAGGGAAAGCAAATACAAATGTCAGATTTGGTTACCTTTAATACTTCCTTAACAATCTTAAGATGAGCACATTATACTGACAGCAGCTGAAAGTGGCTTGGGACCACAACCAGCATGTAGCTTGAGTATTGTGTGGCAAGTCCTCTATAGATCTTAAATGAAAATCTTAATGTATTTTTTGAAATCCTAATGTGTTTAACATCATGTTTGTTACTAAATAGCGGCTTTAGAATGCTGCATCTGTTGAAAATGGAAATTTAAGTAAACTGCAAAGCTTAATGCTCCCTATTTAAGTTTTACACCCTTTTGAATTGGAAGTCCTGTATGCTTGCAGAGTTTTGGCTTATTTTAATTAGAACCTCTGAGTACTATTACTATAGAAATGGCACTAACTGAATGTATTTGGCACCATTAATTCAGTGAAATGCTAATGAAATGTTCTGGATATCTTTTTACGTAGGTTTTGCTCCAAAACGGACAACAGCCTCTGCTGGTTTGATTCCAATTTATTAAATGCTTTTACATCTTAAATTCACTTTCTTTGGTGGAGGGAGAGGTGTTTCCTTGGGCTTTATTGTTACTGAGGTGACTATGTCCTTTCTTCATAAAGAAATAAGTTGTAATGCAACATGGTATATTCACACCTCTGTGCTCCTAGAAGCAAGTCTCATGCTTTCTGCACTCCTTACTTCCTTCTGTCTTTGCTTCCCCAGTCTCAGCATTATTTATTTTTGTTATTTTTAATGCTTCAACTCCCCCTTTGTTTAGAAAATACTTGGCTTCTAAAAACAAACACCTTCAGGTTAGGGTATTTCTGCTTTTGTCTACATAGACTTTGATCCCTGGTTTTAGGTGACAAGTGTGTGTACATGTTACTGCAAATGCACACAGTCTCAGGCCACCAGCTGGCGGCTGCTGAAATGCAGCAGTCTGTTGAAGACAGGACATGGAGCTTTGATGGGGGATTGGGTTTGTGGGCTGTGAAAGCTTGGGTCTGGGCTGGGAACTAAGGACAAAGAACAGCTACCAGTGGTGTGGTTGTTGATAAAAGGTTGGGAGCCTTTTTGACAACTCTGTGACTAACCTCAGGAAGTTAACTACATGTTCTGTATTTGCTGAGACATTTTTGAGCACAATGAGAGAGAGCCTGTTGTGAATCTTGGACAGTATGGGCTTCCTGCTATATCTCGCTTTAGTCATGGACTGAAATGTCAGGAGGTCAGCACCTTAATGCTGGTATCTGGTGAGTGTTTTAGACCTGGGGACAGAAATCCATGGGGACTGGAGAGGACTGATAATAGTGTCCATCTTTCCCCATCCCCTTTGATTCCCTGGTTCCCTTTCTCCAAATGAATTCCAGTGTGTTAGGTCTGTGTAGTAACTTTTTTAATGCAAGATGCTTTGGCAAATATCCAAACTACTTTAAGTACTAAGCTACAAATTTTATTGGCTTAAATATTTCTATCACAATACTTGTTTCTGAAGCCTTTCATGTTTTTCTAGGAAAGAAAATGTTTCTCCTTCTGAATCAGCTTCACCATTGTCTTTGTAAGCAATCCATCTTTGGTACTTACTGTCATGGCAATTGCTTTTATTTCATTTGAACAAATAATGAGCAGAGCATTAGCAAGTGGGGGTTTTCTGGTAGCTCTAAGATGTTGGCAGTGATTACTTTGACAGATGTCTTGTTAAAGATGCAGCCTGACTACATTTTTGGCAATCTGTATTTCTAGCAGTTTTCCTCTAATTCTGCCTGTCTTCAGTATTTGCTTCCCTCTATTCTCCCTTGATTCTTAAATGTAGAGTGTAGTATTTCAGACTGTGTCTGTCTGTTCCAGCTCATGAGTTCACTGAGGTTCTGTAACTGTGTCCTCTTTTGGCACTAACCCTACTTGCCTTTAAGAAGAAGATTTTTCACAGTGAGAACAATCAGCCATTGGGATAATCTCCCCAGGGAGTGGTGGGTTCTCCACCATTGGACACTTTTAAGATTTGCCTGGGACATCTAGTCTAGGCCATGCTTTGCCTCGAAAGGTTGGACAGGATGATCCTTGAGGTCCCTTCCAACCTCATACTCTGTAATTCTATGGTTCTGTCTGTGGTTACCTCTTTGCCACAGATCACTGCCCTGCAAGCTTGCTGGCTCAGCAGCTCACAGGAGTTTCACCTCAACAGTTTCAGTTGAATGGACCAAGACAGACCTACATAAACTGAGCCATGGAAAGCTACACCTATGATGTGAACTGGAGAGCTGAATCCCTCACTGCAGTGTCATTGAGATACATACACAGTGTCTCTGCAGCTGCAGCTTGGTAGAGCTCTGGGAATAGCCTTTAGCCTTCTTCACCCTTCCTTTACATTAGCTTCTGTCTTTCTTGTTGCTCTCCATAGAGTGGGAGATGAGCTAATGGGTGTGAGTGGGATGTATTCCCTTAAGCTTCTCCCCCTGTAAGTCTGTGCTTGAGCTAACTGCCTGGATTTTAAATGGACTGGAGTATGACAACCTGAGCAGTTGCATTGACAGATTGGAAGGTGGAGTGTAGCTGGGCATTGTAGCAGGTAGTGAAGAACATAAATGTTCAGTCAGAACAGACAGTATGCATGCAGCCTGAACATATTCTTACATCCGTATCAGGATCCCCTGCTTAGCTAACATACTCTTATCCATGGCCTTCCTTCCTTTGCTTGCAGCATATCTTGATCTTGCACTGATTTTCCTCTGTCTAATGCTCACAACAGATGAGCAACAAATCAGTATGCTGGAATCTAACTATGCAAAGACTTGTTTCCATCTTTCTCTGGCTACAAAGGACCAGATGCAGGAAGCAGTAATAGAGCCACAGTGCTGGGTGCTGTAAGTTAGATTAGACTTCTGTGCTAAAAGGCTAATCCAGAAATCTTCAGACCTTTGCTTTATAGACTTAGAAAGGAATTTTGCTACTCAGTTATAAATTTATCTCATACAATTCTATTTAATAGAAAATTGATTTGCTATACTGCCTGTCTAAAGGTAGTCCCGTTTTCTTACATACCTCTTTGTGCTTTTTTACCATTGCTGCAAGAGACAATGCCCTGCTGCTAGTGACTTCTAGAGCAAGCTGTCTGAGTTAGGAGGTAAAGGGTCTTGCTTTCTTTTTTTGCATAGTTGTTGGGGCACACTTCATAACTATGGCACTGGTGTCCTAAAGGCTTGGCAGAAGACTGTTTTATGGCTCAGTTGGGAAACTGAGGCAAAGCAGTACTTTAGCATCTACTTGAGGTTTGACAGACACCTGTGGCACCTCTGCGCATAGATTTCCAAAGTAACATTCCTTTTTTTTCCATTTAAGGAGGTGTTTCTCTTTATCCTTTGGGAAACACAGAACTAAGATGGTTCAATATCTCTTTCCCTGACACAGAATATGGGCTTAGTTTAATGAAGCATAATTGGGCCACGGAAGTTTCTCCCTGTTTTGCACTGATACAATGTGACAGAGCAGCAAGTCTGTCTCTGGCGCTGGGAATAGTTTTTGTTGGGTTCATCTGTATAAGCGTATCCCCAGCAAGTCCCTGTCCAGGGAAACAGCCTTTTAAGTGGATTTGACTAGTTACAATTGTGGGTAAGGATGGGTACCAGTCCTGGTGTTTTTGAGATGAGACTTAAGCTACCTGTTCAAGGAAACGGTTTTTCCAAAGCTTTATGCTAAGCATTATCAGCCGGTTTTAACATATTTATATACTGTTGTATCTGCCAGCAACATCATCTTGTATGTGGATAAAGGTGGGCCAAGCTCACCAGTGGGAATGATGCTTTTACTTAGGTGACTTGCTCACCAGAAATCCTGAAAGGTAAAAGATAGTTACACAGAAGTGTTTAGGACTTCTGTTCTGAATCAAGTTGATTCTAGAAATGTCTATTACCTTAATAAATCCAGATTATGTGGGACACAAAAAGATCTATATATACACAGTTGGTCGCACATTCCCAAAGGGAGGAGCCACTTGTGCCAAACTTTATGGGATCAGCAGAGCAAACAGCGGGGGCTGTAGCACTGAGCCTGGTCTGACAGCAGAAGAATTACAAAGACCTGTCCTGGGGGAATGAAAGCGTTGACACAAAAGGGAAGGAGGAGTGAAAGAGAGAGGAAGGTATAAAGGAGATGCTCTCAGCCTGGTTAAGAAAAAGGTGCAGGTAACAGGAACCACGAGATGATATATTCACCTTTGCTTGTGACAAAGTACTAAGGTTGTGTGCATTGGGAGTGGTTGCATTTGTAAGGCTAGGAATAGGAACTAGTGACAGGATGGTAACTGTCTTTCAATGAATGAAGTTTAAGATTTAGAGAAAACTCTAGCACTTTCTGCAGTTGTAGAAGTTGACACGTGCCACATGAGGAAACCAATCTGAGTGCTTTTGAGATGGAAAGACATTGTGTGGTTGTCACTTGCATTCAAAGGGAATGGCTTTTATATTTGTGCTTTAACATCTTTAGAAGCAACTTGGGGTCAGTTTGTACACGTTGCGCCCTGCAGTGGGCTAACACACGAACTGTGAAGTGCTGTTAATTAAATAAGGTAATTCTCTAAATTCTGAGTTTATCTTTAATCCCCTCAGTTAATAGTAGTTGAGCAATGTATTTAACTACAACAGTGCTGAGATGGGCAGTATTTATGACACCTGCTTTGGAACATTTGGTTATATTTAAAATAGTTGCAGACTTAAGGGGCAGCCAGGTGAGCTGTCAGGAGAAAAAGGTTATGGAGGATTACATACTGACTGCAACTCTTACAGAAGAGAAGGGTGGTATATGTAGTCCTTTATCGATCAGCTGTACCTTAGTTTAACTTCATTAAGAATTCTGCTGAGTAGAGAGCAATTAAATCAATTTAAATCTATTTTTAAATTGTAATATTAAAACACTTTGCTTTGGGTAGCTGGGTAATCTCAAAGCATAGCAAAACTTTTTATCATATTTTGAGCTCTGAGAATTCTGGTGTGTTAGTTCATTAGGTTTTATTTGGATCAGGATGGTGCTTCAGGGATATACTGAGCCTCAGAGTAATTTAGATTGAGATCATCTCTCGAGGTCATCTGGTTCAGATCCCAGTGGTTTTGGGGGGGACTCTTTAAAAGGTTTGATGTAGGTGGGCAGTGAGCTGCCTTCCCAGTAAACTACAGTATTTACTTTAGTATTTCAGCCTTTAGATTAACTGGTTTCTAGTAGTTGTGAATCCATGTGCTGTGTCTCTACAGATTTGCTTATTTTGCCATCAGCATTATTTTCATCTGCAGAACAACAGTAAACCACATAGTCCTTTGAATTGACCTACCCTCCAGCCTCTGTATGTGAATAATAAATGTGATGAGACATTTCAGTAAACAAGAGAATAGACTGAGAGGAGGGAATCAAGTAGGTTAAACCATGTACTTTGCAAAACATGGAAGTTATGCAGGTTTTACTGAGCCTGCTCTTTTTTCCCCAATGTGTTAGTCGTTCCCTGGAAGGGTACTGGTTACGTAGCTCCTGTTCACTAGCTAAAAAGCACCACACGTGTTGTGTTTAACATTTTACTGTGAGAAGCCAATTAATGTGCTGCAGATTAAAGTGCTTGCAGGCATATCAGCTTTTGTTCTGTAATATCTCCTTTTCATCGTGAGGGGATACATGAACAGATACAGCAGAACCTAGATACAGAATGGTCTAATGTGGATTTCAATGTCATGCATTTTTTTCCCTATGATTTCTAAACTAATTTGAATTACAGTAAATCTGTGTAAAACTGCACAGGAGCCATTGGAACACTGAATTTTAGATGCTTTGGAAGAAACAGGAAAACCAAGAAACATGGATAGTTGAAGGTGAAGCTTTCAATTCTTTTGATTGCTTCTGTGTGTGAGCCAGCATTAAAAGAACCAGAAAACAAATGAGATGATCCGAATGAAATGCTGCGTTTATATCATTTTGTTGGAGGATAAGTGTAAGCTTTTGACAGCAGTTAAAGTATATTATATAATGTTTCTCTAAAAATAGCAAGGTTTTTTTCTGGTCTGTATTGTATTATTTAGTTCAGGTGAATGCTGGGAAAGCCAGGATCTGTACATAACCAGTTCTTATTTTATAGACTCTCCATCAATCAGGGTATCTTAAGCCAGTTCACTTCAGCAGAAATATATGAGTATATATTCACATACAGCTAATGCTGGCAGGCAGTGTTTGTAGAGAAGCTGACGGTAATTGAAGGTAGTAGCATCTAAAGGTCAATCTTACGGACTTCGGACACATCAACCCTGACTTGAAAGTAACGCAGAGATACAGGTTTCCAGGTCCTGCTGAATTCAGTCCTAGTGTATGCAACTGCCCCCAGAATAAAAGGTTATGTAATATTGGTTGTGTTAATAAAGCTCTCCTAAAAGCGTGTGTATAGGCTCTCAACAATAGCAGAAGACATAAGTTTTATGGACTAGGTATTTTTTGTCTATAGGAAGCCATTAAGATACAACCTGAATACCTCTCAGGAAGAAAAGTACTCTGAAATCTTCTGCAGTGCACCTATGATTTG
>JAVHNF010059302.1:95304-105416 GCA_034783455.1 Micropsitta finschii
TTTGTGCTTTATAGTAATCTAAAACAGGGGCAGTTTGATTATGATATGTTTCTAATCTTTTTACGACAACTTCTTCAGTGTCATCTGCTCTTTGAACTAAATCTTCTTCTTTTTCATCAACTGGAGGGTTAAATTTAATATGATAAATTTTACCAGTTACTTTTGAAGTTCTTCTTCCAGTAATTCTTTCGATAATATCAGCATCAGGAACATTTAAAGCGATAACTTTTTCTATTTGTTTTCCTAATCTTGTTAAAATTTCATCTAAGGCTTTTGCTTGAACAACAGTTCTTGGGAAACCATCCATTATAAAACCTTTTTCACAATCTTTTTCAGCTAATCTTTCTTCAACTAATCCATTAACAATTTTAAGGGAAAAGAGACCTTTCTGATCACCTGCATTACACAGGCAGAAGAAATACACACTTTACTTTTTATTAGAACCAATAACTTAATACCAAATTCACAATTTCTATAAAGCTATCTTGTTTTCTTCTAAAGACTCCTAAATATGTTCATTGGTAAATTGCCCCAGTTTTTAATTCTACTATTATTAAAAATGAGCAACTTCACACTGATTGTTGCTTGCTTCAGCCTCCAGACTTGGGATTTTCTTCTATCTTTAATGATAGAGCACTAGAAGGATGCACACATTTCCAATCTCTTCTAAGGTCATTTGGATCTTACATGAAGATCCAATTGCTTCTCTAAATTCTTTTTCACTAAGAAGTGTAGATTGGATTTTTCTTGAGATTCTCATTAAAACTGTATGTTTTCAGGTTCTGGTGAAGAATTTTAGACAGAAGAAAGCAGCTAGCAGGTCTTGGTACTTCTTTGGATCAGTTTTATGTCTAGCTTGTTATCTCTGTATACCAGTCATGACCATTTTGGAAATCACTGTTCTTTCAAGGTATGGTCCTACAGTTCACATGTGGAGTCCTCACTTTTCAGTCCCAGATGGATTATGCTTTGCTGTAATACAGTACAGATTGTTTGACCACAACAGACCTATAACATTATTGGCTTAGTACTGCTGATGCACACTATTAGGCAATGCTCAGATCTTTATATCATCAACAAAGCTTTCTGCAATGATAATTTCTTTAGGTTCATTGACAAAAAGCTTTCTGAAAACAATGTTTTAAGAGCACTGTGAATAATTTGTGATATCTCATTTAGTGTGCAAGGCAAATATGTGTGTGTCTATATCTGTGAATACTTTCTAACTATACATTATTTTGCTGTTACTGTTTTGAGTTTAGACATACAGAATCAAGTGCTTTGTTAAAGTACCATGCAATATGTAATGGGCTGCTTGTTTTTTCAAAAAACCCCACAATAGCCAAGTTAGGTTTTCAGTCAGTTTTCTTTAAATCAAGTGGTTGAATGGTGGTAAATTTTCCAGTGCTGCAAGCGAAAGGCTTTTGGAGCATCCTTGGGACATCCTTGAGAGTACAGGAAAAGGATAAAAGATTTCAGAGACCATCGTGATTGCTTACATTGCTTCTGCTTGTTGGCAGCTTAACACTGCAAACATGAAAGCCACTCTTACATCTTTACAAAGTAACAGTGTGCTTCAGAAATTCTCCCCTGAGAGACAAAGTAAATACATAAATATATTCTAGCCCAAAATAAAATGCACAATTATACATTTGAGTTATTTCTTCTCTTCTCACTAAGGCTTCATAAACAACTCTTTTACTGACAGAAGGAATTTAGCCCTTCAAATTGAGAGTTGTGACTCACATTTTAAGATCCAGAGCCTCTTTGCTCTTGCCTTACACGTGCTTATTAGAACACCAAGGATTCAGCTGAGATTATGGAGGTAATGTTACTATGTTTCTTGTTATAATAGACTAATTATTCATGCAGTCTTCAGGGAAGCAAGAATCTTGAGACTTCAATGTTTTGCTCTAGATTATTTCTAGCATTTACTGAGGAAACATCTAAATACCCTTGAGACTATAGAAGCAGCCTTTTTGTCAGCCTTCTCTTATAGTTTGGTTTTGGTTTCTTGCCTGTACTGTAAAGTGTCCCTTCTCCTACTTGACAGGCAAAGTGGCTTTCCCTCAGTATTTGCCACAATGGCACCACTCTCCTGGGCTTTGGAAATGGAGGGTTCAGAACACCCCCATTATCCAGGTCTCCCCTTTCTTGCACAGGTGTTTCTTACCCATAAGCCTCAATGACCAAGAAAAGGGATTTCTTATGAATTTTGTTCCCAGCTCCCTTTGAGAGAACAGTAAGCTCAAACTATATTTCACAGAGGTGTCTTGTGGCAGCCTCCATGCATATGTACAAGTTAGAGGAAGAATTTCAGAACCCTTTTGCTTGACAAAACCCTTGTGTTCCTAGCTCTGAGCTGCTGTTTGTTTTGACTCTCAGTGTAGGAGCTCAATGCTCTACCATGCATTGAAGACAGACTTGCCTCAGCACAGCCCATCACCCCAGGAGCACCTTTGGCTCCATTCTTGTGTCTGTTCTTCCTCCTCCAAGAGCAGTTATTTGGGTTCCACCCTAAGATCACACTGACTTAGGCCCCAGTTTAGCAAAGAATTTTATCACACGCCTAAGTGTAGTTGACTTAGACCTTCAATCTGTTTTTAGCTTATCAGAAGCATGGGTGGGTAAAGCCATCATCCTCTTACGCCCTCTTGGCTCCCATGGAGGTTGACTGTTGGTGAGCCAAGAGTGTATGTGCATAAAGTTGAGCAGAGACTGAGATAAGGAGCACTGCTGTACTGGAGTCCATCCAGCATGGTGTCTTGTCTTTTAAGACCTGGTTATCTCCACACAACACTGCAGAGGTGTCAGCTCCATGGCTGTGACACTCTGCAGGTTGTTGGGTACTTCTACCCCAACTCATAGTAGTTAAGTTAGTAATTAAACCTTGGGTAGTTTGTGCCTTTCTCAAACTTTGCCTTGCATATAGGAATCCTGAATAGGGACTTCAGGATTAATTCCTAAGCCTGGGAGAACAGAATGTGGCTGAGGTTGCAAAGAGCAGTGATTGCCTCCAGTCCAGAAGAAAACAATCCAGTAATACTAGAGTCAGTATTTTATTCTGCTTAAACTACAGTGAAGTTGGACACAATGGAACCTCATTTTCCTGTAGGACCTCATCAGATAAGTACAACGGTTAATGACAATAGTTAAAGAAACAGAAAGACATAATGGGTTTTGCTTAGCCACTTATATATAACCTTTGCCTTCAAAGTCTGGCATACTTAATTCAGATCATATAAAAATTCCAGTGGTAAAGGGTGGAGAAAATTGAATGTTGAATGAAGACTTTTGTTTTCCTGAACAGAGCTGAAATGAAGAAGCTGGGTTGTGACGATCAGATTTCTCCTATAGGTCAGAAGTTCAACGTATCATCAGATTTCATGTCATGGGGCTGTTCTGTTTCTAATTGCAACCAGCCAGGACTCTGCACATCAGAGAGCTTTTATTCTGGGCTCCTTCCATAAGGTATAGATTGATGTCAAAGTAGTAACTAAATCACTTTAAATGTATTTTTAAGAGTGAATCATTACCTTTCAATTGTACAACGTACCAGAAAATGAAATTAGATGCTGGCTTATGTTCATATAATACATAAAAGCTGATACATTTAACTGGATCGTTGCTAACCCAGGTTTATTTTGCACAAATTTAACACAGGCATTAAGTTATGAACCTCTGGTGGCTATGGTCTGAGATTCAACGATGTCTGGAAACTCATGGGATAGAGGAACCAAACCACTGAGAAATCCAAGGGCCCAGGCCCCATTCCCAAATGCCACCTGTGGGGATGGATGAAATGCATTTGAGCTGAGTATAGCTCATGCCATAGGTGAGAAGGGGATCTGTGCAAGCAGCACTCCGCAGCACAGGTCCTGAGTGATCCCACTTCATAACCAAGTGAATTATTTATACATCCCGGGAAGAGAAACTATAGGCACATCTCAAGCTGAAATGAAAACAAACAGCTTAGCACTTAGCTGATGGCTGGCGTTTTGAATAATTTACATTCATCACAGACATCCATGGTGGGGAAGCGTGACCTCCTACGGACTCCCATCCATCTGCAGGATTAAATGAGACAGAGTGAGCACATGAGCTGTTTGGCCAAATCACAGTGTTAAACAGAGGAACAGGAGATGTTACACAAGGATGATGTGGGGCAATGACTGAGAATCAAGTTAGGAGATCTCACGTTGGTCCCATAGCTAATGAAGGTTAATCTACCAACCCTAAACCAGTTTTACACTGTGTATGTCTTCTGCTGGGTGTCTTTCAGCCCACCTCTGCTTTAAGACATCTTTGTCTCACGTGGTGACTAACTCTCAGAGACGTTTTATCCTTCCTACATCCAAAACAAGCCATCTTGTGACCTGCAATGCGTTCCCTTCTTAATAAGTCATCTTCTAAACATTTTCACACTGAAAATAGGGCTTTCACGGGTTTCAGCATACTCTGGTTTCCCATGTTAGGAAGAATGAGGCTTTTGCTGCTGCTCTAGGACAGCTTTGAGATGTATCTTGGGAGAAGAGTGCCAGCCAAGAGGAGCAGGACTGCACAGAAGACACGTCTGTGCTCCTCAGATGCTATGAATTTCTCTTAAAGCCAAGAAACCTGAAACTGCAGTGGTAAGTCAGACTTCCTCTCGAGATGGAGTCGAGGCAGGCTAATTTTAGTCCTCATGCACTATGCAAATCACCATTCCATAGCTGAGTTTACTTTTGCAAGTGCTGACAGCCAGACTTGCTGCAGGGAATAGACTCTTCATATGGGTCTTCCAGAGGTTTGAAACCAGCTCTTTGGTTAGTGGTGCTACTTTCAGATGTGTGTGCTTGAAGGGGCCCTACTAGAAAGCAGACTTTCTATCAGGAGGGTATAGATGAGTGGTTTAGATCATATGTTGGTTTTCTAACTGGCCAGAATTAGCTGTTAGTGGGTTTTTTGGAATCTATTTTTGGTTCTATGTGTAATTTTTCCTTGCAAACTCCCCCAATAAGCTGCACACCGTGGGCTCACAGGAGATGATGGGAGTGCTGGTATCTGGATCCCTCTCAGTATCTGCAGATAAAGGAAAGAGATGACTATTGGGGTTTAGATTTATTCCCTATGTATTTGGCACATTCACTGAGTTCACTTTTAACTGGGATTGATCAGACTGCCTAGGAAAAGGGTAATTCTTAAAAAACTATATTATTAGGCTGTGATTCATGGCACCCATTTAAAGACAGAGGCAGATAAAGCGAATGTGGAGCAGCAGAAGCAAGGCAGGGTACACTTCCAGGAAGCCCCGGCTTTAGCAGGGACAGTAAATTGTTACGTTTCTCTTCAGTATGAAAAAGCTTCAGCATGCAGACTTGCATCTGATAACTTTCATAATGTCTCTGTCACGAGTCAGACTAGGACTGAATTGTTCTTTGTGTTTAAAAGGAACAATACTCCATTATTTCTTATCAACCTATCACAGATAGCTTCCAAACCTTTCCTTTCTTAACTTCAAGGATAACCACTTCCAAATCTGATGTCAACATTCAAAGTATTTATCCATCCAAGCAGCTCTGCCTGGAGGTGAGTTTGGGAAGGGGCTTGGAATCCTGAATTCAAAACTGAGGCTGGAGCTTAAAGCAGGAGCTAGTTGTCCACTGTGAGTTTGTTTTTAAAGGCGTTCCTATGTTCTGTGTCTGGTCTTGAATCTTTAACTTAAGGACTTTAATCTCAGGCCTGAAATGTAACGAGTGGTCAGAATTTCTCCTTGAAATCTGTTGCAGGCTTTATGGGGGTAAAAAATTGGATTAAGAATTGGATTAAAATGGAATTAAAAATTGTGCATAGCAAAATCTGGTTTAGATATAGGGGTTGTGAAATATCCGACTGCATTTAGGGCATGGAAAGGCACTGCCACTGTATTCCTCCAAATGCAGAGAGCTGCTGCCTTGCACACTTATTTCCACTTACGTGAACAATCTGGTACTTTCTAAGAGCCCAGCGATGCTCAAAGACACCACCAGGATTAACACAAGTAGGATGTGTACGGCACACGTGGCAGCTCCCCATTGGTACGGTGGGACTAAGGGAAAACATCTTTCCCATTCTAAAAGCCCGAGACCATCCCAGAGGAATGGCCTGGGGGAGAGGAGCGGGAGCCAGGCGGCCGCTGGATGTCAGTGGTTCAACGCGGAGCTCATGGATGGATGCTTGCAGGAGGGGGCTCAGGGGGCTGGAGGCCACAGAGGTGGAAATGATTCACCTGCTTAAATCACAGGATCTTCCTAAAACCACGTCCCATGGATGCGGAGCCGCATCCCAAACCCAAGCCCACGGGGCAATAAGGAGCTCCTGTGGAGATGAATGGTGTGTTTGTGCTGCTGGGGGGGTCCACCAGCCGAGCAGAAACGCTTGCTTTTGGTATGGCTGCTCTCTGGTTTTGTATGTTTTCAGTGTCATTTCATCACCCCTCGGCTTCATATTAAATCTGACCTTTCCACTGCACTTGAGTGGGGAAAGGTAATCACCTCCTTTGCTTGCTTTGGGGTTTTACGTCATTGCACATGACAGGTAGATAAACGTATCTAGAAAATAGTGTTGCATGTGAGACTAGGCAGGCAAGAATATCTGTGAGTAGGTCAGGATCCACTTGAAGACCTGCCAGGCCTGCCTCAGCAGGAATACGTTTTTCAAGCTGGATATTTAACTCCCACTGGCCCCTGTGAAAACTCAGTGATTGCAGAAAATCTTTGCCTTTGAACAGTGCAAAGAGACATCAGGTCCCCCTTGCACGCTGCTGCAGTAAGGCCATGAACAAGCACGGAGAGGCTTCTGTGATTTGTGATGATACAAAGAGCTGGGAAGTTACAAAGGAATATTTCAGGTTTCATAGAGCAGATAGAGATGGATCTGAGTACGCTGCTGTGCAGCCCTTGGACTGGATCGGGGACTGTGTGTGGCACAAAATAAACATCACTCAGAAGTGGTTTAATACCTACGTGCAGCATAAGCATCAGGGCTTCCTGGGGGATACCAATAACCTCACACAAACAGCTCTGTTCGAGCACCCTTACAGAAACTTAAGGCAACTCTTTAATGAATGGCACTATAAAATACACCCATCAAGAGTGGATTTGATCTGTTGGCCACTGCCAATAGTAATTGCTGTGACATGGTGGTAATTCTGAAATGATGACAAAGCAGGAAAGGTGTGAGAATGCAGCGTGGCTGCTCTGTGGGTCAAGCAATAAATAGCTTCCTTACAGCAGTGTGTATTTTATACAGCCAGGAGCAGAGCAAAAGAGCCTGCACTGTGCTCTGTGTTGCTACGACTGTTTATTCTTATTGCTCTTTAAGGGATCTGGATCTGGAGCCATCCAACAGTGCCCAGATATTCAGGGTATAACCTCAAATGCAATAACAAGGGGCCGAGGGTCAGCTGCAGCAAATGCAAGGGCAGGGCTTCCACCCCTTGGGGTTTGAAACCCCTTAATGAAGAAAATGCCTTGGTATCACAGCTTATACTTCTCATTTTACTCATGTAGCAGCTCTACTCAACATCAAAGTGATTACTGAGTAAGTTAACTTGATACAAAAGCATCACCCAAAGAAAACAAAGGCAGTTTAGCTAAAATCGGTTTGAAAACGCTCATTAATTAAGCTAATTTAAATTTGCATAAGATGCAGGCTTGCTAACACTCTTCCCCCCCCTCTTCTTATCTAAATGGGACTAATTATTTCTCTAATTATGATGTGATTGTGTGGCTTTGGGATCATTGATTACAGATGCACTTCCTCGCCTTGGTGTTTTGTCTGCATCCAAGCAGAAGAGAGGTTTGCTCCTCTGGGATCTGCTGCTACTCCTTTTGGCTGCAGTCTTGACCTTAAAAAAAGAGGAAAAGAAAAAAGTGAGTAAGCTGAGCTATTTATAGTTGAGCTAATTATTTTGATGTGATATGACAGCAGTAGAGTCTGTTTTCTCTTCACTCAATTAATGGCAATGGAAAAAGCATTCAATACCCTTTTAACAGGATTCACTGGCTACAATACAAGCCTTTGCTTAATGTTGTTAAGATGCAGGGTTTTGCAGTAGAGCAGTGGGGGGGGCATGGTGCTGTCTTGTGTTTCTGGGTGATGCAGGGGAAGCTTCGATGTGAGGAGCTGCAAGGGGGCTGCTGTTATTACAGACAAACCCATCTACTATTAGTGAGAAGGTAGCACACAGGAAGCCTGTACCAACCACCATGTAAAATCATAGAGGTCAAGGCTCGGGTATGTTCTAGGATACTGGGTGGATACCACGGAGTGCTGAGGTCCTGGCACAGGGTGCCCAGAGAAGCGGTGGCTGCCCCATCCCTGGCAGTGTTCAAGGCCAGGTTGGATGGGGCTTTGCACGACCTGCTCTAGTGAAAGGTGTCCCTGCCCATGGCAGGGGTTGGAACTGGATGAGCTTTAAGATTCCTTCCAACCCAAACCATTCTATGATTCAATGATTCTATGAAGTAGAGAAAAAGTTGTTGGACAGTTATATATGGGTTTTTGGAAGGGAAGGCTTCACAAGTTTGTGAGTGATTAAGGGTCTCAAACAACATGGTGAATGTTTACTGCAAGTTTTCCAGTAGAAATCAAATATATTCAAATAGTGTGAAAACCCTGGGAAAAGAGGATTCTGCCTAAAAAATAAGCAGAGTTGGAGCAAGCTGTAATATAGGGGCCTAGCTATGGATTTAGGTTACTAATTTGAAAATTCAGTTTGAGGCAGAAGTTGATACTCTTCCTATGCAGTGAGTATTTCAGTTATGAATACCTTAAAAAAGGGGGGATTTTTCTTAGCCTGCTTTCTTGTCATTGTGTAAGCTTTAGGCCTCTAAAGATGATGTTAGTAACAAGAGTTACAAACAATATCCCAACCGTTGGTCAGTGTAACAGGTAAATGTAAAGGGAAGGGAGGATTATCGGGAAAGCAGTGTCTAGGGCAGAAGGCTGATACATGTAGTGCTGGTAGCGGCTAGGAGCCATCAGACTGCTAACAGAGAACACTTTTCTGTGGAGATAAGTACTGCCTTACTAATGCATCTCTGGGTTTCAATACTTATTGGTACTAAGAAGCCCTCAATGCAGAAACTGAACTAATATTTGGCAAACAGGCTGAATAAAGCATTTAAGCTCTTGAATGATAAAAGGATTATTTCTTTTACTCACTTTTGATTATGCTATGATTTGGAAGAGTATACAGGAAAGAAATGTGTCTCATATTGTAGCTGTATAACAACTGCCAGGAGTATTGAAACGATCTAGCAAC
This sequence comes from Micropsitta finschii, assembly GCA_034783455.1. Lineage (NCBI taxonomy): Eukaryota > Metazoa > Chordata > Aves > Psittaciformes > Psittacidae > Micropsitta > Micropsitta finschii. Next base: position 104,591 of record JAVHNF010059302.1, read on the forward strand.
AAACACTTATTTTTCTTCATAATGTAAGGTTTATGGCTAAGCATTCCAGCATTCTTGGTAGAATCCTTTCTTACTGTTTTTGTCTAAATATTCTGGTTTATGGAAGGAAGTTGAGCAAATAAACTGCTCATCATCATGGCACTGTCAAAGTTTACAATAATCCTCAAGTTACAAGAGAAATGCCCTGAGACATCAACTAGATGAGCTTCATCTGAAGTTTATCACAGATTATAACCCTCTGGTTGATTTTAGGAAGGCTTTTTACTCTGCTTTGCGAACCCCTATTCTTCAGATGCCCCATATGGAAATGTAGATTTGTGGGAATGTTCGTGTCAAATGGCTGGCCTGTTCTTATGTCTGTCCCAAACCTGCCATGCTGGGTACAGAAGCAGTTTTTCTGCTTAAGCTTAATTGCTATTCCAGGCTTGCAGCCTGCATTATCTTTTAGCACTGAAATCTGATGTTGAGGTGCTGAATATCTTTGTGAACCCCTGGATAAGCTGACCTATAAGCAGAAGAATCAGGAAGGCACACTGCTTTCACAGAAGTAAGACCATTGCCTGGCTCATTTAAGCATTTGGACTCAAACTTTTGGAGTTTGTAGCATCTACATGTATTTCTGTGGTCATACACATGTTAAATTAACTCAAATATAATGCTTCCCTGTGTCAAGCTTATCTGTCTTCAGTGGTACCTGCTGTTGATGTTCTGTTGCATATGTGAGGCCTGGAGGAGACAGCACAGACTGCTCTTGATTTGGCTACAGTTCTAGAGCTTCTTTTTCTTGACTTTTCAAATGCTATTCAGAGAAGAGTCTATTAGGCTG
>JAVHNF010059307.1:0-17795 GCA_034783455.1 Micropsitta finschii
TAACTTCAATCTTGTGCTTATTTAGTGGTAAGTTAGACTTCTGTAACTACTTCTGCTGACTTAAAAATATGTGTTCTTATCAGTATTAAAATAGTACAAGAACAGAACTGTTGCTTTAGGCACATTTCTTGCCACTATGTTGGCTAATGAACCTTGAATGAAAGTAAGAGGGCCAGTGACTTTGAAATAGAAGCTATTAGCCAAGTGTTGTAGAATTGTAGTCCTTATTTATTTTGTATGCTAATCTGCACTTGTGACCCTGAGCAGAAAAGCTGCAGTGCAGCAGGTTCTATACACTGTGGCTTAACCAGTTACCTAGTATCTTAAAACTCTTAACTTAAGCTGTCTGGTTTTGTGCACAGGTCAGAAACCTGCTGTCATCGATCATTAAATGCTATGCATATTGTGCATTCATTTACATGGATTGTTCTAACAGTGCTTGTGTGTATTATGCTACATGACCGTATTTTTTATATATATGTATGTATTGCATGAGGTTTAATTGTTGGGGGTTTTTTGTATTGTCACTTTTGTATTCACACAGTGCCTCATGTATCTATTTGCATATTGCAAGAAGTTGTTTCAAAGCAGTGATTGGAACAGGTGGGGGAAAAACTCGCCACTGTAGGATCTGGTGTTTCTGAAGTATTAATAAAGTATAGTGACTCGAAGCACTGTTTGTTTCTTTTCTTAAATGTATTTTTAATTCTAGTACTTCAAATAGCTGGACCTGCAATATTGCACATTTTGAATGGTTACCCTATCACCAAATCTTACTTTCTTCCATAGTGCCTTCCTGGGAAAAGAGACCACTGGAAGCAGTAGAAGGAAACAGTCCTTGGAATCAGAGAACATGCTTACTTGAAATGATAATGTCACTAAATCCATTGTAGAAATGACCTGTGTACCTCTTAATTTGTTGATTTGATCTAAGTTTTCTTTCACTCTTTCTACCAGCTAACAGCAGCAATAATGCAGGTTAAGTTTTGTTTACAGTAATATCGGATAATGATCTGAAGGACCCTGTTGCAGCAGAGATTTGTGATCAGTTGTTGTTTAATTGCATACTTGTGAGAGAAGTGGTCTTTACTCCTGAAGTGGGAGGATGGATGGTGAATTCTTGGAGTACATTAAGATTAATTTACTATATAGAGGAAGTTTTCAGATGGATGATAACTTTCAAAATATGGCTTGGGAGCTAAGCCAATCTGTGTGATTGTTTCTGAAATGCTGGTGTTCATATGCTCAGGAAAGAATATGTAAGGAGAGCAGGACAGAGGTGAGATACACAACAGAAAGCATGCTTTAACAGTCTTGGGGATGTGAGAGATGCTGTCTTTTAGGCAGTTTGTCTAAATGCTGTTGTATTTATCCTAGTGAAGAAAAATAAAAATCTAGTAAGAGCCAAGGATAATGCATCAGAGGGAAGCAGAGAAGATATTTCTTGAAATGCAGAAATAAGGAAAATCATAATCATCAGGTAGGTTCTGCTTGAGATGCTCTGGGGATACTTGAACCTACTTCAAATCAAACCTCAAATCTCTTGAAAATATCTTGCATTTCACAGTTCTAAATGTTTTGTTGGTTGATTTGTTTGGGTTTTTTTAACTATAAGAATTCCAGGGGTGAAAATTCCCTTGTAATAATCTATAGAGAAGTAGCAAATTCTCAGAAAAGTGTAGGTTGGGATTTATTTGATGAGGTTTAGCAGCAGTTTCCTAGCCTGTGATTAACTTAGCTCACCAGGGAGCATAAGCAACAGCTAAGTGCTGCTGTTCTTTCATGATTATGTAAAGCAACTGTGGGAATCCATCATCCAGGTAACTCCACAATCCAAAGGCACTACAGCTACTTCTTGTTGACAACGACACAGAGCTGAACAAAATCACTGCAGTGTCATGTAGGCATCTTTGGTACTTCCTAGCAAAGGGTGCTGTCTTCCTATAAATCACAGCCCATTCCAGCTGCAGTCGAGAAAAGGACTGGATATCACTATTGGTTCTCCTTGCTGGTGTCCAGCCAACATTGGCTTTACTGTCTTTTGAGTAATAGGAGGTGAAATCTTGGCGTTGCTGATTCTCGTTGGCTGCGCTGTCTTACTCGTGAATGTTTTCTTTTTCATCTAGCAGATCTTCAGTAGACCATGTGTTCAACATGGGGCTCACAGCCAACCTTCTGCACTGTGGTATCAGTCATCTGCAGTCTCTGTTGCTGGTGGTTAGAGCAAGAAGCAATCAATAAACCCATGGAAATGAATGTAAAACTTTGATTTAAAGCTACATTTAGCTAAACTAGATGCCATGGATGGGGTTCATGACACAGAAACATTATCCACCTAAATTGTTTGAGCAAGGAATGACAAATCTTCAAGTCCTGTTTAATCATCCCCATTTGATGTATGTGTCTTTGCAATGTGCTGTAAAATCCGAACCACTTGTTTCCTTCAGTGTGGAAAGTAATGAGCTGACAGTGGTGATGAAGCAGATGTTTCTGTTTCAGCCTTAATTAGTGACTGTTGCAACACAAATTAAGGCTTTTTAAATTCTTGCAGAGCTGCTCAGTTTACCTTTACTTCTATTTGCTGGTTTCATCCAGGTTCTCTAGAAAACTTTACTGGGGAAATTAATTCTTCATGCTCTACCAGATCAGTCTGGAAATGCCTGTCCTCTGTACCTGGGAAATGGAGTGAGCAGAAGGGCTTCTTCAGAGACTAAGGAGAACTTTAAGAAATATGGGCTCTCCTTTAGTAATGCAGACTTCATGTCTCTGCTTTTTGTCAAGGGCCAGACAAAACATTTTCTGCATCTAGATCAAGTTTGCTATTCAAGTAGCACTAATGTAGATTACAGGCTTTCATGTTACTGCCTCTGTTTTATTTATTTCTTTTTTAAGAAAGCAAGCATAACCTTGAATATGTCATGCAGAAAGGTGCTTGTAAATTATGTGTAGAGACTGTAATGGGTGTTTACCTGTTTCACCAAACTGGTAAGGCAGTTTTGCATCTCTAACTGCAGATGTATTGCAGTCAACATCCCTTTTATATATATATATATATGAAATCTCTATATAAAGATTTGTTTTCTTCAAAGTGTTAAGCTGTTCTTTTCTATTTTGGATATCTAACAAAATCTGTTACCTGTTGCACTACAGCTAATCCTCAATATCTTGTTAGATGGGGTTTGATACTTGCAGGGTCGTGGGGCTTTTTGTGTTTGTTTTTGAGTTAGAATGTTTTCAAGTTTGGGTTTGCCACATTCTCGTGGTGTTGTGTTGAGCTGTTTGGAAAGAATCTGAAGTTCTCATTAGAATGAGAAAATATTTAAATATATTAATGGTGCAGCTGTTATCTAGCCTTCAAATAGAAATAGCTCTTAGAAAGAAATATTTTGAACATGCCTTGACAAACATAAACCTGCTCTTCTTATACAAGAGTTCATCATATGCTTGAGGCATACAGTAAGGCAAAACCAAGTTTTTTGCATAGCCTAAAAGAAGAAGTTCTAGCTATGTTGTGGTGGGTCAGGCCAGCTGCAGTATTTCAGTCTGCAGTTTGGTGATGTGCTATTTTTCCCTGTAAAACACTGCACAAATGATAGAAAAGAGACTCGTTTCCCACATCATGTTCTAGGCTGTAGAGTAAGCACTTCCAGGAAAGTGCATGGGACCTCCTTCTACCCAGTCTGATTCTTCTGCCTAGACCTTCATCTTCTGAGCCCTTGCATAAGACAGGAACCTGCTCCTGCGTCAAGGTAAGGCTGGAGGGTCTTGGTATGGAAAAGGTGTGTGAACATTTCTTCAGGGCTTTGTGTTTCTACCCCTAGAGGGCTCCCTCTTTCCTTTGGCCAAAGCAAACCAAAATGCTATAGGGAAAATACGTGATGTTCCCGTGTCCACAGATTGATCAAAAGAACCCTCTGCGTATTGTGTCATTCCTACAACATTTTCATCTTCCGGGTAGGCACTGAAAAGCTGAGTGCGAAAAGCCTGTTTGCATGATAATACCTTCCTTCTTGAGCTGTATGTTTTAAGAAGTTTCAGTGTTTCTGGCACTAATTCAAGTTAAAATTCAAGTAGTCAGTTCAGGATGGAGTACAGCTATCCAATACCAGATCATAGAATCATAGAATAGTTAGGGTCGGAAAGGACCTTAAGATCATCTAGTTCCAACCCCCCTGCCAAGGGCAGGGACACTCTGATAACAGCCAAGAGTAATTTAGGGAGAGTGCAAAAAGCCTTAAATAGGAGACAGGAAAGAAGTAATTAATGTAAAGAGTGGGCCTAAACCAGTATAGGTTAGAATAATATTCCTTTCTGCATCTCTTAATCGAGATTAAACAAATCTGAAGCCTTGTTTTTCTTCATTTAAGACAGGAAAGCGCTTTCTCTGTGTGTATATCAGGCTATGAGAGAGACCTCTCTCCTAGTCTACAGCCTGGTTCCTTTGCAAAACCAAGTTCTGGTGTCAGCGTGGGCAAAGGACAACATTTTTAACAATGGACCAGAAGACACTTCAGGCTTTCTGTATGATTAATTATAGTCATTTAAAATCTTGTGCGAAGTCTATGCTTGAAGAAGTTCTAAGGTATAATTAAACCAAGCTGCTAACGATGGATCGAGTTGTTGGGTTCCAGACAGGTGCAGGTAAGTGAGAGTTGGGCTGCTGCCATCAGGTATTTCACCAATTGCTTTCTATTGATGCAGCTAATTCCACGCCAGGAGCTGGAATGACCGGCATGGGTTGAAGCATGGATGCATGTCAGGAGTTTTCCCTGTAACTGGCTGAATGTCACTGGCCTTTGAAGGTACTATGTCTTTAGTGCTGGCTCTCAAAAGATTCTCTAAAGCAGAGCTGCTTCAGCACTGCTCCTGTAGAACCCCTGCCACTGAGGGACTCAAGATGGGAAAATGAATTAGATGCTGAAATGTCTCTGCCAATTCCTCCTTTCTGTCCTGTCAGTCTCCTGAAGTTTCATGTCTTTCTGAAGAAACAAAACATTGCAGCTGAGGCAAAGGTCAAGTGCAGCAGTGCAGGCAGGCTGCGTTGTTGCATTGGTGAGTCTGCTTTTAAAGACAAAAAGGAATCTTCACTCTGTCTCACCCTTCAGTGGATTTTAATCTCCTCAAAATATTAGAATTATCAAATCATACACAGACAGCTTCCTCTAACTACAGATCTAAAGCCGATTGCTTGTACTGGTGATTGATGAAGATACTAAAGTAAACATCAATCCCTAGATACTCAGCATTAAGCTTACATTTAAAGTCTAAACAGCATTTGGAAGTTACTGGCTGAACTATCGAAACAATGTACTGCTACACAGTGCAGTGTATACTAACTAGAAAATTGAGGAAAGCATTTCAGGTGCTTGGTTTTGGACTGACATTAAACCCTTTGAAAAATAGTTTAATCCGATTTCCCCCCCATTATGTGCTCTCTCCTGGAAATGTTTTTAAGGCTGGTTTTGTTGGTTTTTTTTTTGCCTTAATTTTAGCATCTCAGTTTGTGTCTTGGTTCTGTCTGCTTTCTAAGGTAAAGAAATTATGGATCTGTATTCCAGTCTTAAACCTCCTTGTAACTGGTGGGCTTTTCTATTTCTTTGGTAGTGCTAGCGAGAGATGGGGGGTGGCTGTTTTCTGCAGGATGAAAGAGGCAGAGAGGGGATCCAAGCAGGTTAGTATGTTTTCCTTTGAAGTAGTTTAAGGAAAGGTTAATAATAAATCGTAATACAAATACTAATGAAAACCATTCATTTCTTCCCCCTACTAACAATTGCCTTTTGTAATGGGAAGATATGTTGCAAAGGCCTGCCCCTGCCATTAGAAAACTGTCTTCTAATACTTTCTTGTTAATGAAATTTGAAGTCAATGAGCTATTCCCAAACAGCCATCGGCCAAGCCAGGATGTGCATTAGCAGGCTAATGGCAAGCATCCTGCATTGCTGAGGGCCGTGGGTCTCATGGCAGCCCTCTAGAAGCTGGCCGCATCGCTTGGAGCACTTAATACTGGCTCTGCTAAAGCACTTCTTGTGCTCCCATCGCCTCCTTTGGGAGGCGATTCCATTCACTAATAGGTCTCGCTGTCAAGAAGTCTTTCCTGTTCTTCAGTCTTCCTGATCTCAGTTCCAATATATAAAACTGTAACTTCATCGACAAAAAAGCAAACATTTTAAAAAGGAAAAACATCATTACACTTGTTTATTTAAAAAAAACCAAAACAAACAAAAGGAAACTAATCTGGTTTTCAGTGTTCACGGTAGAGTTTGGGGTGATAGTTAAATGTTGCTGCACACATTTGGGGCTGCTGGCAGCAGGATCTGGAAGTTGGCTAGCATAAATCGACTCAGAAATAACACTACTGCGACTTTGAATCTGTCAGTGACCGATGTGTGTGCCTGTGACATGTACAAAAGCTGGCAGCTAATGAAAGCCGAGCTGAGCTGCTCAGGGCTCAAGGGAAGTTTGTGAAGTTACACAATGCGCTAGTTGAGATGTCACAGGAAAGCCAAGGGCTGGGGGTGTGGAGGGAAGACCACCGGGGCTGTGTTCTGCAAGGAAACTGGTGTCTGCACAACAGCCTGCAAAGCTCCCTGGCTTGGGCAGCCAGAGCTGCTCGCAGCCATCACCAGCCGTGGAGGGAGGCTGGTGCGCAGGAAGTAGCTGAGAGAGGTTTTCACAAGGACCTGTTGTTTGGTTGCTCAGATTATATCAGTGTTCTGGCTATTGAGAGGGATCTGGCCTTTGGGTTTTGCTTTCAGCTTTATTTATTTTTGCCCGTTCTCAATTCTCTTTGAGAATACCAATATTCTGAGTCACCCAGAACGATTTCTGCCTTCATTAAAGATTCCTTCCAGCTCTCCTTCAACTGCCTGTAGGCTGTTGCCTGCCCCTGCCTCCCCCTATGCTCTTTGCTGCACATATTTAGCTCTTAGTGTTCCATCACTCGTCAACTCCTGCTGCTCTGGCACTTGAATACCTTCAACCATATTAAAATATATTATACCTTAGGTTCTTTGTGCAACTTATGTTTTTCACCTGACCTCTTCTGTCCCTGCTACTTCTGAAACATGTTCTCAGGCATTTGAGATACAGGATGAGGCCACAGTTTATCCTACTTCTACAGCAGCTCTGCTTAGAGCTGATTGAGTGAAATGGTTAAACCAGGAAACTGGGCATTCAGACCCTTTAGTCTATTTCTGTTACACTGGGTTCTTCTATGTCACCCGGGCTAAATCCATTTACCTATTTGTGTCTTTGCTTCCTTCATATACATTGGTGTTTAAATTGGCTGTGGTATCTACACTAAACAGACGGGACTATGTTTCTAAAAAACCAAAATTAAAAGATGCAATATAAACCAGAAGTAATTGTATAGTTCTTTAGTGGGTATTCCTACATGAATTGCTGAGCTCTGTGGCACTCTAAAGCTTGTGCATAAGAAATTCTACAATCAATAAAGAAAATAGCCTGGAAAGGAGGATGGGTCTCTTATTACAGCACTGTCGATACTGTAGATGTCTTAATGCTAGTTAATGACAGTCCCTAATGGTATTCAAGCAATGTACATTTGCTTTAGCTTTTTTCAAAGTCCAGATGAGCTGCTCAGAGCTCTCTTAATGATGCGAATTATTTAACGCTCATTTGTATGCAGTATGCTCCTGCTTTGAAAGTACTTCACAGAATTCAAGCCAAATTCAGCCTTGCAGCTCCACTGAAGTCAGTGTTTATCTCTGCATCTGCTGGTCTCTTTTCTTCTTGGTTTTCCTTGAAGAGTTAACTTCTCGTTATGCTGGGTTTATTTTTTTAAGGTAATATCTGCTAGGTGTTTTTAGTCACCCTTCTCTCCTCCCAAAAAAGTGGCTGTAAGTACAAGTGCATTCTGTTGATTCTCACATCTCCCTCTCAATCTGCTAAAGGAGGACAGGCTAAGCAGAATATAGGGTTTTTTGTGTTCTTTTCTTTCCCCTACTTTGCACCTCCTAAGCACAGTTTTGGTGATAGCTGGCACTTTTCCTGAAAATCATCCTGCAAAGAATCTCTGCCATCTGATGTATGCAAGATACCAAGTTCTGCTCTGTGGCCTGTTTCTGGTTTAACACAATGTGAACCGATGGAGGCCCAAACCACGTACAATTCTGCAGGTTAGTGACGCTCAGTAAAACCATGTCAGGATGCACTTTCTTATGGCTAAAAGCAATATGGCATAGGAGCTTGACCTGGTATTTTGAACTAAAATAGCTGCCGAAAGGTGGAATTGATGTTCTCAGTTCAGGCATATACTCATTTCTTTCTAGTGTTGGACTTCATTACTGCAGTGTTCTTGTAATGCAATTTTTAACTCATCCCAACTATGTTTTTAACACACACAGTGAAAGAAAATAAAAAATCATCTGCAATCATCATTTTCTCCCCCTGGGTACTGGGTAGGGTCATGATTTTCAGCTTACAGCACAGACCCACAACTATCTACTGCCTGCACAGAGTAAGTGGGAGTAGTGGAAAAGCATCCTTTCTGGATGAGCATGTCACTAGAATGGGCAGAGATGCTTCTTGTCAGCTGTTAGATATTTGCTGGCAGCACAGGGATGAGTGGTGAGATGTGGGAATAATGGGTTCATTTCCAAGCTTCGCAGCAGATGAATCTAGGTGCCCTGTTGTCCTATTTTATACTGTTATAGAATGTGATGGCTTCCTCCCTCCCTTTCCTGCAGGACTTTTCCTCCAGCTCCTGCCTGTGTTCATCCTGATGTTCTCTACTTCCCCCCTCAGCTCCTCCCTCCCCACTGCTTGCCCATCCCTTTTGGCCTGCATAGATCTTCCCTCTCTCCTGCTGGGGATGGATGTAATCCCCAAAGGAATGTGGCCCACAGGCCCCTGCAGGACTTGGGCATGTGACCCTGGAGAGCCTCTGATGGTGAATGCAGAGCAGGAAAAAGCAACCTCATGTCACCTGGCAGCACAGGGAGGGAAGAGCTGAATGTCTGTGGGCTGTTCACTGTGCCGGGCTGTCCAGCCAGCTTTATCAGACGAAAAATAGAGGCTAGACTTTTCGGCTGCATGGGCTATTTCGCTATTCATTGTGTCTGGGTGATGTATTCTCTGCCTGTGGTTTTAATAAATATCTTTCATAGCTACTTTCTGCTCCAGTCCCCCTTGGGATAGCTCTTTCCAGCTCAGCTGCATCAGTGTGCTGAAGATGTTAAGTCTGAGTGTGTGGAACAGAGGAAAGAGGAGAGAGAACTTCAGGCAGAACTTCTCAGAAAGCTTTAACTTTAAGCATATCCCTGTGAAGATGCTGTATATTACACAGTCTCACCTGCAGTTTAAGTTGGACAAAGCTCTCTCAATCACATTAACCCTTTTGCCCTTTCCTTTTTGTGTTTGTATGTCCACAGAGCATTCAGAAATGTTTGTAGAGAGAATCCCAAGCTGCTGCTAGGACCCAAACTTGTGCTGGTTTTTAACACTGCTTTGCATGTAGGAGGTTGCTGTGTTTTGGAGAGTATGCTGGAAATTCCAACAGGGATAAAAATCGCAGTTCTGTGTTTGGAAACTGAGTTTTGTCCTATGTAGTAAGCACCCATCTTAACCCTGCTAGAGCAGAACAAACCCTGTTCTCTAGCAGAACCCGGAGTTGTTGTTAATTAACGTCTTGCTGAAAACGAAGTCTCTGCCATCTGTTCCGCCACCTCACTACGAATGCCACGCTCATTATGGGGATTATGTAATTAAAAATGAACATATATTTTGGTAGAGTGCTGCACAGGCATCTGCGCTGGTTTTCCTCCTGTTCCATTTACTGTCCCCTGCCCCCATCCCATCAGCAAAGGAAAAGGCGACAGTTGTTTGACTCCTCGATAGCTCTACCCTGGCTCTGGGGTGCTGGCTGCCAAGCTGCTGTGTATGGTGGGAGCAGCTACTTCAGCCCTGCTGCATTTGAGCCGTGAGTCCTTTGGAAACCCTGGCTATTGGGTTCATGAGAAATCCGTGGCAGGAAGATGCCCCTTAAACTGGAGCCGCTTTAAGTTCTCATGAGGGGTTAACTGGAATCCCTCAGAAGAAAAGTGAAAAGAAAGAGGCCTGGTTACTTCATAAGCGATAGCATGACCCCTGAGATCAGCCGGGCTGCTCCTGTTACAAATATGGCCTCTGTCTATGTAAGGGTGGAGGAAGAGAGAAAGAGGAGGGGTAGCTTTCCTGTAAGTGGGTTAGAGCAATTACTGAGGTCTCTTGCAGCAAATGAAGTTGTCAGTGTGAGTCACATTCCCTTTTTTCTCTCACTGCCAAGTTTTAGGCAGTAACCAGACAGAGGGAGAAAAAAAAAACCCAACAGGGAAAAGCAACAATGGAGAAAAGTTGAACTGAAAGAACCCTTCATTCAGGGCATTGTTTGACGTTTCAGTTCTGATCGCACGTAGAGATAAAGGGTCTATAAATATCCTGTCTGTAAAATTCCTTGTCGCAACATCGCCTGTCAGCTGAACAAATAGGTTCGGCTCTCCAGATAGCACGTAATTACATATGTAAATACAAAATTCCCGAGTAGGTCCCTGCACCACATGGAACGGAGGCCCGATCACTGGGAAGGACATTACTTGTTTCTGCTTTACTGAGAGATGCCCCGGTCTCGGGAAGGCAAATGGCACATCCAGCTGTTAGTGCTGAGTTGCTGTGAGCTCCAAGGCCGGGCTGCAGTAAGCAAGGAGATGTTTATCTGCCTGACTAGACTAGATGAAAGCATCTTCTGACACTTTCTGAAAGTATCTTTGCATTTAGTGCTCTTTAACAAATGGCTGGAAGCTTTTCTACTCTGCCTCAGAGCTTTTAATGAAGCATTGTGATTCCCAGTGTGGTCAATTGTTTGACACTTTTATTATTACTGGTATGCATAGCGTTTTTTAATGTTTGACAGCTGGAGAAAGAAGTATTTTGTGCATTCAAACTTTTAGCACAAAGCTGCTGTTTTCTATTCTGCCTTTGTCTTTTATTCTTGCTGATGCAAATCGACGAAAGACAGAACTGATTAAATTACGTTTGTTTACTTCTTCCTTGATGATAATAAGACACAGCCTGCCTTTTATAAAAGGCAGAAATAGAGGATGTGAATGTTTCTACAGTATTTCTAGAAAGTTTTTGTTGGTTTTCTTTTCCTTGCAATATAAAGACATTTATCTTTTTCTTATGTCTCGATGTATCAGATAATGCACACTTCCTAATGTACATGGAATAAGAACAGAGGAACAAACGACAGCTAGCAATGGATTCCATTTGGCAAGCTTCTATCTTGTTGGTTTTATTAATTCAACAGTATAAATGATCAGACCACATCACAAAACAAACAGTGAGATGCTTCTGTCCCTTGCAGTCAGCCTGCCTCTGATCATTGCTACAGCTGTACAAAAACATCCCCTCCATTGCAGGCTTCAGGTTTACACGCACACAGCTGTTCCTGGGTCCTGGCTTCAGCACACTGGCAAGATAGTGGCAAGAAGCAAGCACTGAGAGGCAGGGCTGCAGAAATAGGATACCCATGATTGTTTTGGTGAGTAATGCGCATGTCTTGTGGATTGTGTAATACTTTTTATTTTGAACGCCTGTCCTGAGAGAGGAGGCCTGTGTTTGTCTGCCTTGCTGTGCTATGGCTGCAGGGAGAAGGATCCTGGATCAGGAATGTGTTTCTGGAGGTCAACAGCTGCTTGAGTGGTAGGACAAGGTCACCAGGAGCATGGAGAATTACAGCAGAAAGATTTTGGAAGGGCAAATGGCAGAAACAGGAAAGGAAGAAGGTGAGCACAAAGGAGATGGTGAGGAAGTCACTATAAACCTGACTGGTTTTCCCCCATGCTTTTCAAGAACAGAGAAAAGTGCAGCAAAGGATGGCAAAGGCAAAAGAAGTGGCTGAAGGCTTCTCGGCACCGTAGGCAAACCTCCCTTGGCAGCTGAGCCAAAACTAATGGACGGCTGGTATCAAAAGGACACTTCTGCTCCCAGCCTTGCTGCTTTCTTTGTACAGGTCGGATTCTCGTCTGGCCCTTTATCGAGCTCAGGCAGCTCCATAAACTGTAAGAAAACTAATGCAGTACAAAACAGAGCAGCCCAGGAAAGGAAGAGAGTTGGACACTGTGAGAATGGAGGCTGGAACTGCAGGGAGTGGGAGAAGTACAGGTGTCGGATTTGCTGCAGATCTGGGGTGTGCTGGGGGATGCCTCACTGCTATTCTAGGCTTAACTTCACACTTCACCTCCTAGGTGGTGCTGCCCTGAAAAGGGCATAGGCTGAACACGGAGGGAGAATGACTGGATAGGTGAAGGGAGGTCATCCAGCAGCACCAGCCCCCATGGCACAGGACTGATCAGGACTCCAGGAGGATGTTGTCATGGGTAAGAGCAGTGGAAGAAGAACCAAGGAGGAAAGAGGACATGTTAAAAACAACCATAAAAGGTTGTTGCAACAAGCACCAGAAAAATGCTTGAATACAGGGCAATGGTCCCATCTTCCTAATCCAGCTCTTAAAGGGTTTATTTTCATGTAGCCAGGTCCCTGAAGTCCCTGAAGGAGGAGTCCTGTTTATGTCCCTTACTTAGGTGTACATTTCTCCAAATGGCGATTTGATAAGAGGACAGCTGCTGCCTTTTTATTACATGTAACAAGCAGCAGTAAAAGCTGTTCAGAGTTCATGATGGAAATGTATCCATATATTGGCATTTATCCAGCTGCACTTCACAAAGGTAAATGGGACATAAGCGCGGTATGCTGCTCCTTTTAATCCATTTTCTATAGATGGAGGTACTTTGTCTCTCTGCGGGAAAGGCCGGCAGAGCCGCTGTGCTAATAAACACTCATTTCTCACTGCAGCTTATGCGCTTCCCAGACTCATAAATCCAGGCAACTTGTAGTTGAATAACAATTAAATATCCACACGTATTTCCATACCACGGTCTGGTGCACAAGGCAGAGGCCTAAGTGGCTGGACATCTGCTGTCTGCTCCCCCCACACATACTGCTTGGCAGAGCCTAATCACTTAATCTTACCCTATTGCCATTAATGGTACCTGTTAAATTGGATGCAGAGCATTGCTCTGCAGATATTTTGCCATATCCTTCCAAAAGAGCAGTATGCTCTCTCTTCTTTTCCTTTTTAAAGCAACCTTTTCTGCAATTGTAAAAAATGCTATTCCTTGCTGTTGATCTTTCTCTCAGGATTTGCAGGCCAGGGATTCAGACTGGCTCTGTTAACATCAATGAGAAAAGAGACATCATAGTGAAAAGTTATCTGAGACGCAGGAGGCTGACAGATCCTCACAACAACTTTGTGTCACTTGTACAAAACCCAGAGACTCGGTAATGCAGTAAGATAAATGTACCACTTGGTTACAGTGGATGTACTGTACTCATAAAAGGCATCTCTTATTATTAGGCCCTGCATATCTGGAGTAATAACCACCATATGTCAGGTAAGACAACAGTAACACGAGCCAGATAATTCTCCCATTGTTAAAACTTACAAAATACTGAAAGCTATAAATGTTTTAATTATTATTTCAACCTGCTGGTCTAGTGCTGGTGGCTGAGGGAGCACCTTCCTGAGCTCAGTCTTTCCCCTGCTCTAACTGGTAATATTCAGTGTGGCAGTGTTTAAAATGTGATAGCCATTTAAAGAAATAAGAATTGTATACAGTTGTTACCAGTCTTGCATTTCCATGCAGCAGGATTACCCCATGAAACTGCAGTTCAGATGTTCCCATTTGTCCCAGAAAGCTTGAACAAACAGCTAAGTCTTACAGTTTGCCCTGAACTTCACAAGCTTCCTTCAGTGATGAAGCCCTATGAGACCCAAACCTGTATTTGCGTTGTTGTAGTTACCTATCAAAATGCTTATTCCCTATAGAATTGGCAGAAACCTCAAACTTCTTCCCCAGCCCCCACCCCATGTGCCTGTCTGCTGCAGAGCAAGTCCTCACCATGCTCACAAGAAGATCAGTCTCAATAATTTGCATTTCCTTGCCACAGATCTTATCTGCTGGGGTGCAAACTGCACCAGCAAGGTCCCTGGTGCTGAAAAACCTGCACCCTTCTGCTCTCCAGATCTACCTTTCCAGGCTCAGTTAATTTAGCCTGGAGAATTAATTGAGACAACAAAGCTGTCAAGTGAGAAAGGCCACACATCAAGCTGGCACTGCTCTGAACATCTGCACAAGTGTGTATTGGATTAGGTACCTCAGCCCTTGCAGATCATTCTTGTTAGAAACAAATCTTATTTTTGCCATTTTCATCCAAGGCTCAGTGCTGTAGTTCTGCAGATGTTGGTTCTCTGGGTACCCACATTGTTTAAAAAGTGACAAATGCCAACAGTAAAAATTGCATTTGCTCAAGCATCTCACTATTTACATACAACAAAAATCATATGCCTGGAGTCCAAATGGCCTAATGAGAGATGCAACATGCGGGCAGTGGATAGGGCCCTCAAATCTGCTTCTCTCACACAAATACTCCCCTGATAGATACATGCATTCATCAGATATATATATAGATATATATATATATCTATATATATATATGTAATGATATGTAATGAAAACCTTCTTTTGTTTATAATAACAGATGCCACAGGGGTTGTATATTTGGATATTATTCTTTCTTTAGGAGTGTTTATTAACAAACGCTTGAAAGTTTTATGATGTGGTGAAAACTGTATCTCTGATAAACAGGAAGCGCTCAGAGGTATTGCATTACTCCTGTAATGCAACACAGATTCCAACAGCTTGCCTCTATTTTACAAAATACTGTGACACCACTTCCTTCAGGAAATCTCTCGGGCCTGCACAGGTCTTCTCTGCTATAAGAAATGGGTGCTTTAAAAATGAATGATGATTCATCAATTTTGGACTCTAGAAACAGATGTAACGAATGTATGTACGTAATAGCTAGTAAAAATATGCAGAATGGACTCCTTGGGCTCTCAGGTCGGTGGATATAATGAAGTGCAAGAGGAGGAGACTGATGCTTTCCTTCCCTCCCACAGCACAGGAGCAGCTTAGAGAGCAAAGATGCAGACTTCCCTGCAGGTGCTCAGTGTGTCTCAGCCATAAATCTGGAACACCTCTGCTGCAGTTCGGTGTCAGCAGATCTGGCTGGTAAAGGAGAAGCAGGCAGTCCTGTTTCTTTGTTATCTGCAACAGGAAAGCTAAGTGTGATGGTTCAGATGTGCAAACTCATATTCAGAATAACTGTGCCATGGCCTCCAACTTGATCATAAAGGCTACCACATGCTTTATATGCTTGTGGTGGTGATATATCAATGTTGGCTGATTTTTTTAATCACAGCATCCCAGTAGCATACTGTTCCCTATCACTTGTTTCTGTTCAGCCACTGCCCATCATTTGGGCTAAATATAATAACAGCGGACAACTAGGAAGTAAACCTGTTCCATCAAAGTCATGAGCTAAACGTGTATTTGTGATGAGCATCACCCCAGCTGACAACATCAGTGAAAGCAAGTTCTGGTCAGCAGTTTTTAGGAGGTCTGGTATCATTCCCCGAACTGGTTCCCCATGAAGGAACTTGTGTCTGCCAACTCTTTCACTTGCACAAAACTGGGTGCAGTGGGGTCTGGATGTCACCCCTCCAACTGCAACCCTTCTGTTCCCATAGCTCATTTCCAGTACCTGTTCATTTTACTTCTTTTACATCCTTCCTCTCCATATTCTCCTTTATTCTTTCCTTCATCATCCTTTATCCTCTGTGCTCACATCAGCCAACACCATCACAAATGCTCCCTAAATTTTTAGCTATGAGCAAGAAGTATTAAAACTGGAGTTACCACAATATCCAGACACTGCAACCCCCCAATATTCCTGTTTCTACATGCTTTGACTTCTGCCTCTGTTGGAGGCATTGCTTGTCCTGTCTACAGCTGAATTGAGAACAAGTGGGGGAAAGAGACTGCATATTTTAGTATTTGTAAATTCTGAGACTTCTGATATTCTTTTCTAATAATCTTATCTCCTTTTCTGTATTTTCTTGTGTTTTCCTACCAATAAATGATACCAGAAATACAAAGATAAGCAACAGATATCATGCACTAACTCTTTTGTTAAAATTAAATACTGTCTAGTGCACAAAGCTACAGCACAAGAAAGCCGTGGTCACACACCAGGGCTTCAGTGGCATCCTCACAACTCACTGTATAGACACTGACTGTGTGTATGTTTTGTTTTGTTAGTCTGGTAAAATAAGCTTTCATTTGGTGGCTCAATTCTCTTATCCACAGCCTGGTGACTGAATTTTAACTCTTGGGCGGGATGATGCAAGCTCATGAGGAGTAGATGCTTTTCAAAAGATACAAGCTGCAGATAACCGAGGACAAGTAAAGCACACAACAATATTGAAATCACTCAGTTTTATTGCAGCTGACTAAGACAGAGTGTGCTTTGAGGCTTGGAAATTTCCATTACTGAAGTGCAGGACAGTGCCTCGATACTGCTGCTACTGCAGCTGAAAAATAAAAGCAACTTTTACATAGACAGCAACAAAATGTCAGTATATTAATTAAAATGGTTACAATTATGAGCTTTTCAGGTTGCTATAAAATGGATCCCTTTAGAAATACTTAAAGTATAATTGTAAACTGCTTGCACAAAACTAAGGAATGTAAAAATGACTTGAAATTACAGCTGTGTTTTGAAACAGTATTTGTGAACAGCACATCTAACAAGAACATGATAGATAATACAAGATATCTCCTGTAACAGTGACAGATTCTGACAGTGACAGAATGATAACTAGTGCAAGATCAAGGTTGTTATTGACAGCAGAGTTCCGCAACTAATAATCTTTTGTGCTCCCTTTGGCATGCACAAAGCAAACAGCAGTCTGTTTACTAGTTTTAACTCCATGGTGTATAAACCACCATAAGCTTCTTGCAAAATCAGTCAGAATGCTGAATGGGGAAAAAGGAAGTGCTGGGGGGAAAAAGTGAGTATGTTTTGGCATTTAGTTGCCCAGCAATTTGGGTGAGAGACTGGTTTTGACTTCCCAATGGCATAAGATTACAGTGAGATCCTCATTTTCCTTGAGGTCACTTTACACTGTCAAAGCAGTGGTTGACATGTAAATGAAAATCAATCGCAAGGGATTTCAGCTGTATGTCACCAGTTAAATCAAGCCCAGGTAAGTATTGACTAGAAGTTATTAGCATCTGATGCTCTTTATGAATGTCAGGATAGTTCCCAGTGGATTAGAGCTCATATCTAAGCAATTTAAGTTTGTGTCAGATTCATCACCATGGTTCCTGAGTGCCTTAGAAGTTAAAATATATCTTTATAAAACATCTTACATGTCTTATTCCTCTCCCTTGTCACCCCCGCACAGAAGCTTGAGGTCTTCTTAAGTAATGCTGGGAAAATTGTTTTATATCCTTAATGTCTACATTTTGTTGGGATGATGGGGAGGCTCAGGGTCATGCTGAGGTACTCTGAAAGCAAATGCCATACTCCTACAGCAGCTACCAAGAAAGCTACATCTTCAGTGTCCCCACACTAATAATGCAGTTAATATAATAATGAGAAGAAGAGAAGAGAAGAAGAGAAGAGAAGAAGAGGAGAAGAGAAAGCTGCGTGGAGACCTCATAGCAGCCTTCCAGTATCTGAAGGGGGGCTATAGGGATGCTGGGGAGGGACTCTTCATCAGGGACTGTAGTGATAGGAGAAGGGGTGATGGGCTCAAACTTAAACAGGGGAAGTTTAGATTGGATATAAGGAAGAAATTCTTTACTGTTAGGGTGGTGAGGCACTGGAAT
>JAVHNF010059310.1:16050-29165 GCA_034783455.1 Micropsitta finschii
GAGGAAACGGCTGGAGAAAAGGTTGCATGGTATGCAGAGCTTTCTGACCTGCTCAAAGATGATAAAAGCCAAGGCTTAGTGGGTCTTGACTCTTAGTGGGCTGTTTGGGAGTGGAGAAATCATCAGATTTCCCAGGAAATAAAAGAGAAGAAAACAAAAACCCACAGGGAAGGAGGGACTCCTGGTGTTTCCATAGGCCCTTGGAAGGTCGCTGCTGCTTGAGCAGCTTCCTCCCTCCTCCTCACATTCCCATCAGTAGTGTCTGGCTTGTGGCCAGGCAGTGCCTTGTGCTGCCTCACTCAAATTCTTCTCCCATGCTATTAGTGGTGTCATTGCCTCTAACGCTCCCAAGCCCAGTGACCAAGTCTTATTCCCTGACAGGCTTATGTTCTATGGTTCATTTAAATGGGGTCATATACCAGCAAGGGAAATGTTTTGAACCCAATTAGGAGAGGCCTGGGCTGTTCTCATTGCTCCATAGAGCAACACATTTGTTGCAGCAGCAGCTCTGGGGGAGGAAGGGCACTGCCAACAGTTTCATAGGAGTGGGGAGAGGAAAAGCTCAATCACTAGATCCAGTGATCTTAAATGACTGTCACCACCTGGTAGGAGAGCTGTTCATCAGGAGCATGGAGGTGGTGGCATAAGGAAGGGAGGAGGTGAGCTGTTGATATGGGATAGTGACTGGGTATGGGTTAATACTGGTAACAGCAATGAAAGTGGGAGCAAAGGCGCACAGTGGCTGTATGTGACCTCAGCATGTAGAGCCAGAAGGTGACATTTCTGCTATTTCTCAAAAATCTGAAATGAGGGCTCTGAAACTAGCTCCTTCCATTCCTTGTGATCATTTACAGCCAATGCTTCTTGGCAGCAATGTCATTACGGTTGATAATAAATTCAGTATATGTACAGGAAAATAGATGTAAAACTATAGCACCTTTAGGATAAGTATCTTCATGGATTGTATTTTCTGCCCTGATCAATGTATAAAATATGCATATATATGCTACTATTTCTTAAAATTTAAATAATAAGTAGAGAAGCTTTTTTATTGCCTTTTTTTTTTTTTTTTTTCAGAATACTGGGGGAAAATTTAGGGAAGGCTTCTTCATTTTATCAAATGCTAGGAATAATCTGGTATATATTCTTTTCCATAATACAAGTGCGGATTTACCAAAAGGGTATAAAGCGTAACTGAAGTCACAGTGTGTTTGCAAGAGACTGCTTTATTAATTTCCAGTCAAGACAAATTAAGTCACTTTACTTGAATTACTCACTGTATTCCACACCACATTAAGGCTTCTCAACCTGTCAGGATGATTGTGAGAGAGGGAGCTGGCAGGAAAAATACATGGGAGAACTCCCCATTAAAAAGGTGTGTGAAACTGAGTAAAAGAAAATAAATCATATACAAAGCTGAAACTTTCTCTTCTGCTGTAAGACATTTTAGAAATATTCAATAGCTTTTATTAAGGGATACAAAACTACTGAATTATCAAACCTCAAATTACTCATTCAGAACAGCTTAATTAAAATTAATGTAATTGAGACTATATTCCTCTGCTGCCTATAAACTGTACAGCATTGTAAATGATGTTGGGATAGTTATACCCAAGCTACCACATTGCAAACAGCTTTATAGCACCTCAGTGCATATGCCAGCAAGGAGCTGTTTTGTATTTGCCCTGTTTTTCATCATATTCTTTCTCTAAGAGTTTGCCAGGCTTAGAGGCAGCTTTCTGGGCTAAATGGACCTTTATTCTGAGCCAGGGTTTTG
The DNA here is from genome assembly GCA_034783455.1 of Micropsitta finschii. Lineage (NCBI taxonomy): Eukaryota > Metazoa > Chordata > Aves > Psittaciformes > Psittacidae > Micropsitta > Micropsitta finschii. The sequence goes on from JAVHNF010059310.1 coordinate 17,828, forward strand.
GTTTTTTTTTTTTTTTGTTTTTTTTTTTTATTTAATGTTCTTTTGTATTTACATAATAGTTTACATTTTCCAAACACTTCCCCATCAGTAACTCCTTAGGCCCCATGGGTTTCATCAGTAAATTAAATGCATTCAGCAGGGCTGCTGGGTGCTGAAACTGGCTGGCACAAACAGTCTATTTCTGTGCTAGAAAACCCTTAAACTACAAATGCCAACCAATCTGTTTGAAACAGTCCCTAGACTACTGAAATGCCCAGGAGTTGGGTAGGTGACAGGCCAAAAGCATGCCAGTTTTCAGCAGTGGGGGTGCCCATGCCATAGCACCCAAGAGCGTGCCCCGTGACTTCTCAGGTCCCAGTGCAGCTACTGGCAATGCCCCTTGGGAAACAGCATCAGGTCATAGACTTACCCCAAAAACAGCAACTGTGATGGGTTACTCAGGTTTTTTTGGATGAAGGTGCAGAGGTAGCTTAGGTGGATCTGCTGGCATAAACAAAAGCCCTTTGCCAGATTTGTGTGCTCACTTCTGCATCCTGAGTTTGATTATGAATAGTGCAAGCAGTGTTGTATCTGCACGGTTGTCTTGGTATGCCAAATCTAGTTGTAAATTGCAAGTTAGATGATATACTGGTACTGCTGGCAGGAATTCAGTCACAGTAGTTTCAACCTCACTTGCAGTGCATTTTGTCTTCATTCTTGTTGTAAATGGTGTTTGGCCAAGGCCACTCTCAGCAAAGCCAGGAAAAAGATTGGAATAAGCACATCTTCCTCAGCCTGGTTTCACAAAAGAGAAAGATGCAAATGCAGTTTCTTGGCCAGGTTTGGTCCAAAACAACTCCTGCTTTCTTTTCAGTTTTGACTAATGTTTGCTTCATAGGCGACAGGCCAGTTGCGGGGGGGAACACCACAATTTGGTGGTGAATAATGTTCAAGTAGCCAGTACTGAGCTTCCTGCATGCTGAGAGCCTGCCCTGCTCTGGTATGGTGTGTCTGGTTTGGTGTGTGACCTGCCTTGTCCTTACAGTGTCCTCGGAGTTTTTGCAGGCCATAGTTAAACTGTTCAGCGGGGACTTGTGCCTGTGATGGACTTGTGATGCCCTTCTTTTGTTAACCATATGGGCGGAAGGCTCTAGTAAAAATCACACCACACTGTGTGTTCTCATGGTGCAGCCACAGCCCACTGGCTTCCCACTGTTTTGGGGGTCAGAACCTGGGAAGTCACCTGGCTGGGAGAGCTGGCATCTTGCTGGGATGTTTCTGCATCCCAGGACGTGTCTGGAGTCTGCTTAGGTGGAAAGCACAAAAGCTCCATTGTTGTTTTTTTTAAAGTTTGTTTTTCGCAGCAGCTGAAAGTCATTTGTGTTTTCCTGGGCAGAGTTCTTCTCTAGGGGCTGCCTGCACACAGCCTGGCTGGTGCAAGGAGGAGTTTGTGCTTCTTATCTCTCTCGCACTGCCTGCGGTGCGAAAGGCTGCAGTATTTTCAGACAACCTGCTGCAGTCACTGATGTCCTTTCAAGTGCTCATAAGTTCAGTGCTTTGGAACAAACGGAAGTAATGCTTTAGGTTTTTCTTTTGGATGGTTTGAGGGCTTTTGCTCAGTGGAGTTTCTAAGACACTATTTTTTCCCTTTCTGTTCTTTTAACCAATTGGTATAATCTAGTTCAGCTTAACGACATCTTTGTGAGTCTGCTCGTTTCTAAGGTGTAAAGCTGATCTTTTGTTTTAATGTTTTTCCCTACAGCTGACCTGAACAATGTCAGGTTCTCGGCATACAGGACTGCCATGAAACTCCGCAGGCTGCAGAAAGCTCTCTGCTGTAAGTACGTGCCCTTCTACTGGTGGGGAGACATTATGGCCAACACACAAGCTAATTTGTAACTTTCAGAAGCAGAAAAGCACCCACGCAGGTACCTCCAGCTCTGTCTGGTGCATGGAAACCTCTCACCTCTGCTGCCAGCAGTTTGCGTGTTCCTCACCAAACCGAAGTGCTGGGTGATATTCAGATCTGTCCCCTGTAACACAGAGCAGGGGATCAGAAACAAAACTAACAGCCCTTATGTGTGCCTTTATCCTTCTACTCTTTTTTTCTTCATTGTGCTCATTGCTGGAGCTGCGTCCTCTGTCAGCCACAGATTTATTGCTTGAGGTTGCTGTTTCAACCTAAAGAAACAGGACCATAGTGTGCTAGGAACAATGAGAGTTCAGGTGAAATAATCACTCCAGAGTTGAAGTTGCTAATGGTTTGTTAAGTTGAATCTTAAACCCTGAGGGATTATTGCCTTTAAACAAAATCATTACACTAAACATTTAACTTTACTTTTCCCTAGCTTTTGGTCATGTTCAGGATTCTCTCATCAGCCATATGTTATGATATGTGTGTTCTAACATTTTAATTCTCTCAGCTGGTATCTGGTGTTCTACCAGTCACTGAAGTTACATTTCCTCTTCAGCTCGTTGTAACCTGATAGCTAAATACTTTGCTCACAGTTTTCTTGGTAGGCCAGTGAGCTGCCAAAGCAATCAGTTTATGAAGTGGTATAATTTGGAGGTCACTGAAATATCTGTCATTTAATTACAGGGTTAAATTTCTGACACAGTTGCAAATGTTTCAGCTGTGGATTTATCTCAGGTTTGGATTTGTGTTCACATGCTTTCTGGAGCTGTGTCAAACCTCAGTATTTTTGAGCATGTTTACTTTTAGGCTTACAAGCATGGGTGAATCCCACTAATGAACAGACTTAATTTCTGAATGTCAAAAAAAAAAAAAAAAACCCCAAAAAAAAATAGAAAAGAAAAAAGGAAAAAAAAACCTGACCCCAAACCACCAAGTGACAAGTCTTGAACATAATGAAAGATTTCAACGTTAATGCAGTGACAGAGAATGAATTATGATAATCATAAATACAAACATCTCTCCAGGCCTCACTCATTGCAGAAAGGTAGTGTAAAGAAATTAAAGTGATATGTAGTGAAAAGTATTCATAATCAGTGGAGCATTGGAGTAAGGAACTAAAATTCTTGTAATTGTAGGTTTCTTTGGCTGGCAGTGCGCAAGTGTAACTTGTAACAGGTTCTTAGGGCTGAAAGTACAAAACTTTGCATCCTGTTTTATCTGTAGCACCCCGACACCTATCACTGAATAATTCTAGGCTCATTTTGGACTTCTGTATTGAGCTTGCATTGCAATGTTTTGGTAATAATAGGGCACAGGGATGGCTTCTGTGAAAAGCTGCCAGAAGCTTCCTATGTCCAGTAGAGTCAGTGTCAGCCAGTTCCAAGAGTGACCCACTGCTGGCCAAGGCTGAACCTGTCAGTGGTAGTGGTAGCAGTAGCATATTTAAGAAGGGGAAAAAGAAGAGCAATTGCTCTAAAGGGAACTGAGCATATGTGAGAGTGACAGTTCTGCAGTGTCCAAGGGGCGAGGGAAGAGGTGCGTCAGGCACTAGAGCAGAGATTCCCCTGCAGCCTGTGGTGCAGACCATGGTGAGACAGGCTGTTCCCCTGCAGCCCATGGAGGTCAATGGTGGAGCAGATATCCACCTGCAGCCCATGGAGGACCCCATACCAGAGCAGGGAATGCTCGAAGGAGGCCATGACCCTGTGGGAAGCCTGCACTGGAGCAGGTTTGCTGTGGGACTTGTGACCCACAGGGGACCCACACTGGAGCAGGCTGTTCCTGAAGGGCTGCACCACATGAAAGGGACCCATGCTGGAGCAGTTTGTGCACAGCTGCAGACCATGGGAAAGACTCAGGTTGGGGAAGCTTGTGGAGGACTCTGCCATGGGAGGCACCCCACGCTGGAGCAGAGGAAGAGTGTGAGGAGTCCTTCCCTGAGGAGGAAGGAGCAAGAGAAGCAATGTGTGATGAACAGACCACAACTGCCATTCTCCATCCTGTCTGTGCTGTTGTGGGGGTAGGAGGTAGAGAATTCAGGAGGAAAGTTAAGCCCAGGAAGGAGGGAAGGATAGGGAGAAGAGTGGGTTTAAGATTTGGTTTTATTTCTCATTATTGTACTCTGATCTGATTAAAGCTGATTTACCCAACTCGAGCCTGTTTTTCTCACAGTGGTGATTGGTGAGTCCCTGTCCTTATCTTGACCCATGAACCTTGTGTTGTATTTTTCTCCCCTGTCCATATGAGGAGGGGGTGATAGAGCGGCTTTGGTGGGCACCTGGCATCCAGCCATGGTCAACCCACCACAGCTTTACTGTGTGGAATTGCAATTACACGCTGAAGTCAGTTTATCTCTCAGTGCTACACTTAGGTAGATTTTCCTGAGAATGGATGTTTTCGGAGACGTGCAGTGGCTCTTACACTGATTACTTTAGCACATTCTTCATGCTTGTATCTAAGGAGAAGTATTTAAGGAATTAGGTTAGCAGTCTTTGTTCTTACAAATATTTTTGCTTGGAGACACCATCACTGTGTTTGTGTATTCTGTGATTTCAGTGTCGCTTGTGAACCCAGTTTAATTAGATTTTTTTTTTTCTTTTTTCAAAGACTTCATTAAAAAATTCCTTTTTCTGCAGTTTGGCACAGAGCACATTGCTGGGTTTCAGGGCTCCTACACACAGCCAAAACCCCCTCAATTCCACTTGCATGGAATTCCACTTGCTTTCTGCTCTTACTTTTTATTTCAGTTTTTAAATTGCAGAAGTTTAAATATATATGCACGTATATTCTTTTTTGCAAGCTTCATAAAAAGCAGAGCAGTTTTGTCTTGTGAGGAGCACCGTGGAGATGTGTTCACAGTAGAAGGCTTGCAAAAGTGAAGGTACAGCCTGTTTCTCAGTAGCAAGTATAGAAACACTTTTAAAAATGAACCATACTTAGATGTTAGCTCTTTTCAGTTTATAAATCAGTAAACATTAAGACACCAGGATATTAACCGTAAAGAAGAATACGGAAAACGGCAGTCCTTAACAAATAAATGGTTGCGTATTTTGTTACCTTAGAAGAATCTAGTGTCTGGCAATATCATCCCAGGCTTGGGAATCATTGTGAACGTGCCATGTGTAACTATTGCACGTTGGTATTTTTTTGAATGTGTGGTTTCCTTTGATAATCACATCAAAGCATGCTGACTTTCTTGTTTTGCTACTTTTAAAAGATCCGATCTTCAAGTGCAAACCACATCTGAACATTGTGATGTCAGTAAAATGAGATGTATTCACAAACTCTTCTTGGAGATGCAGCAAAAGAAAATACTAAAGAACTTCCGTTAGGGTACTTTTTTCCTTTAATTTTATGCAGGATGGATTAAATACATTTTTTCAATGTATCAGCTAACAGCAGCAGGTTACAGAGGAGATGATCTTGTATTCTGGGAACACTGCTAATACTTTTTATCACTGGCCATATGTTGAATTTTCCCTAAGTTCAGTGTGTGACCTCCACGGCATACTTTTTCCTTGCCTGTTAATTGTCTCTTCTGTCCTTCCATTGGTTAGTTATTCCAAGTCGTTTTTTTATACTTTTCCTGCAGAGTGGCCGCAGCTGGGTGCCAGGTTACAAACATCATAAAGGTTTTTTTTGTGGGTTTTTTGCCTTGGAGACCAAACAAATATTTCTATAGACATAAATAAGTATTTATATAGAATCGTGTAGATGACTTAGATTTCAGTATAAGCTAGAAGCTACTGATCAGACAAATTTTGGAGTCAGTTTTGTAATTTTAAATGGAAAAGAACAAAAGTGTAGCTGAAAACCCACAAAAAGTACAAAGCATAAATTGGTATGGTTTATTTGAATTAAAACTTAGCAAATCACTGAGCGGTGATGAATATACAACTCGTCAATACATATCTGACTGGTGGGGCAGTTGTCTTCCTGAAGTCAATTCATGGAACCTCCATATTTGGTTTCAGGAAAGAAAGACGCAGTTCTGGGTTCTGGGAGAGGAGCCCCACACACATTTCTTTAATCTTGCTGGGAAAGATGCAGGAGGAGCGTAGTGTGGTGAAGGCCAGAGCCACAATTCTTCCCACAAGGAATTCCCTAAAGCAGAGCACAGTGGCAACCACTTTTTTCTTGTTATAAGATGAACATTTGCTATTAACTTCAAGGTAGGACAGGAGGTTGATAAAGAGCAGGCTGAAAGGCTTTTCAGAAGTTGCTGTTTATTAGTGGGAAAAGCTTTCACAGAGTGGACTGACCCGTGTTTAGCAGTAGCTGCATATATAATTAAGCCGCCACTCAGATGCCTGAGGGGTTCATTTAATTACGGTTGATTCATAGTCTCAAAGGGACTGAGAGTTCAGCCTAAAGCTTGAAGTTAAAGGTGTTGTGAAGGCAGTGCTCTATTTCCAATTTGACTAATAAATTATTAGAAAAAAAAAGAGTCTTTTTGAGACTCTTAGCAATGGGTCTGATAAATAGGCTTTGGTGAGATATAACACTGACCTTAGAACAGCTATATTTTATATGCTAGTAGGTTAAACATTGCATTCCAAAAGATTTTCTTTTAATAAATATCTATATGCTAATGTGAAAAAGAGAAGAACTCCAATAAAAACCTGCACAAAACCTCAGACTCAAAGTTAGATTTCCTGATATAAGAGGGATAGCATTCTAAGCTTTCTTATTCACTCTAGCACTGAGTATGTCAGGCCCAGAGGATGAAATTTTCAGAAGTGCTTAAGGGATTTAGTAGCAGAAGCCCCTCTTGATTTCCAGAGAAATTTACACTCCTGAAATTCTTTTGGCAATTATGAAATCCCAGCATACTGTCCTTGCAGCAGTACCAAACAGCCCTGTGTGCAGCTAAAATATTTTTCATCTCCACTAGGACACCAAAGGCTCAGTTTCATCCTTGGTAAAATCAGATGCTCAGGTATGAATTTGGCAAATGTGCCTGTAAGCTGGCTCAGGTTCTAGAAAAAATCCTGTATGGGGTTCTTCAATTAACCTCTGTATATTATTTATTTGTTTTTAATGTTACCAAGAGGTGTTGCTTACCAAGACTCAGTAAAGCACATTTTCAATCCAGTGAGAGAAAAACTGATCTTCCAGTTAGGTCAGTTCACTTCCCAGTTTTGTGAAGAATTTCCTGGATGATTTTGGGCAGATCATTTTGGGCCAGATGCTGTTCCCTCAAGTCATGGTGAATTGTGTGGCACTTTGTGACTGCTCATGGACAACAGCATCTGGGCTTTAATATCCACATTGCTCATACCCTGGAAATTCACTGCAGGAGTTGCAAAGGGTTTTCATGTGGCATTGGGAAGATTATCAATAGTCTAATTTTTCTGATTCCTTTTGTTCTTACTCCTGTTTTACTTTGTAAACTAGCATCCCATAACTCTCTGATGTGATGTCCCCCAAAGTGTGATGCTGCTGGTGATACTAGTATGCAGAGGTTGAGTTGAGAAGGTTCTCTTTTGCCTTGGGCATCCAATTTTGAAAATGAAACTGGCTTAAATAGGAACTAAAATCAAGTTTTTAAATATGTGTGACAAAAAACCCTTGTATATTTACTGGTAAGTTTAAATGTGTCTTATTCTGTAAAGTCATTGAGGTATTTGTAAATGTAAATGCTCTGAAGAATTAAAAATTGATACATTTCATTAATAAATATTGGAAAAGGCCACTTCACATTTCTGGAATGTTCTTTACCCTGTTCTCACCAGAAGACAAGTAACAGAGACGTTAATCCCTGTTCAGTTATGATTTCATTGCATATTCCTTGTGGAGTGTGGTTAAGACTGCTTGGCTTCTGTAAGAAATGGACAGCATATCTCAGGAAACCTGATGATGTGTACTGTGTTTAGAGCACATCTGATGAATGCAGTAGCCTGTGTATCTGTAAGAATATAAAATAGGAAACATTTATTTTTTACTAACATGGTAATATACACGTAGTATTTCTACAGGATCCAGAAGCGTAGTAGGTACTTTATAGCTAAAAATTAAACAGATTTCACTTTTATAAACACTGCTTTCTAAGACCACAGCTGAATAAATAGCATACCTGTAGGAGTATTGAAACCAGTCTTGCATGTGACTTTTAGAGGACATAAAATGTCCTTTGGCCAGGCATGTAAGCCAAGTAAAGTGTTCAATTTAGTTTTTAGGTATGGGTAATCCAGCTGTTTCTTTTCAATCTTTATAGTGTTTGTTTGTTTTAACAGTGGATCTCCTGAGTCTTTCTGCTGCATGTGATGCCTTGGACCAGCACAATCTCAAACAAAATGATCAGCCGATGGATATTCTGCAGATCATTAACTGCTTGACCACCATTTATGATCGACTAGAACAAGAGCACAATAACCTCGTCAATGTTCCTCTCTGCGTGGACATGTGCCTCAACTGGCTGCTGAATGTCTACGACACGTATGTATGGGTGCTCGGGAGCTTTCCCAGTACCACAAGGGGAGGGGGAAAGGGTAGCAAGCTGTCTGCCTCATTATAACATGAGTGGCTTGAAGCTGAAAAAAAGGGTAGTTGAAGTGAAAGTTTAATAAACCTAATGGTTTAATGGCTGCATTTAGCTGAATCAATACAGCCCTTGGTTAGGCTTATAATCCTAGATTTATTAAGATAAGGAATGAGAGAGCCAGAATTAAAGCAGATTTCTGTGTTCAGAGCATACTGGGACTGCATGTCCTCAGTATGTCATAGCTTTGCATGGCTTTTTAATTTACTTAGATAAAAGAGAATTAAAGAGAAACACCATCATATAGACTCTTGCATGTGTCTGTACTTCTGGATGTTAAACCTTCAGAGCTGTCTGTTTTCTATAGTTTTCAATCTATAATTCTTGTTAAAAGATGGAAGAGGCTCATCCCTAATCTAATCTGCTTACAACCATTAGCAGTCAGGAGATTTGAGAAAAATGTCATGTAAAATTAATTTTAGAAAGTGTACCTATAAATGTAAATACAACAGAGTAAATTTACCCTAAGAAAATTTACAGGTATTCCTATTCAGTGGGTTAATGAAGTTGCTCATAATACATAGACAAATTCCAACACAGATTTGTGAACTAATTTTAGGGTAAGCCTTTTTTGTTTTGTTGAATTTAGTGAAAAAATATGTCAGTGGAAGTTTTTAAGGTTCTTATTAGCCATTTCAGCCAGACATGCTCATTAGTGTGACAGAATAAACATTCCATATAGAAATGGAAGGACATGGGACAATTAATTTGCATTGGCATTTTGAACCACATTGAAGTGCCTTAACATTATTCTTCCATCCACCACCCTGTATCACAGCACTGAAGCTTTGATGATCAGCTGCAAAAAGTACAGATTTTTACAGTCTCTTCCTACAGTATCACCTCTGATAAGTCAATTGCTTATAGCATCCTCTTCAGCAGCTGCAGTATCCTGTATGAGATTACCCATATTACATTATATTTTTGTGTAGCATACTGGTAGTAAGGGATGTAGCTATATTCATTTACTAGTTAAGTTTTACTTTTTTTATCTGCTTTGGCTTTCCCAGAGCTCTGATCCACTTCTGAATTATCAACAGCCATACACAACATATAAACAAAGACACTCAGCAAAAAACAAAGAAGGTGTGCTAGGGATGTTAATTCAGATCAGTCACATTAGGGGCGAAGAGGGAACTAAAGGTTGTTCCACAGGCTGCTCCTAAGCCAGACCATCTGGTTTAGATTTGCCATGTCCAATCTAGTTTTCTTTATATTGCACTGCACTGGAGGTACCACATTAGAATTTATAATTAACTGCCTCCAGGCAGCTCCCTGGGTATGCTCAGGAGCTGCATATTGCAGGATGCAATGAAACAGAGAGGTTTACAGAGAGGTGTTTTATGTGTGAAGAAGCTTGAAGCTATTTTGCCAAAATTTAGGTTTGAATTACTCTGGGAAGAGAGGTGACCTTGGGGTTACGTGTATTTCATTTTCATTGTCAACTTAATAGGCAGAGATCAACTGAAGTGCAGAGCAGTACTGGAGACATTTAATTAAATATACTGGATCTTTACTTTTCATATAATTGAAAACTGTCATTTGTAAAGATATTAATCAAATTCACAGTCAATGACTGATCTAATTACAGGCGCAGCTCTGTGAATCTTGCACGTTTCAGATTTGTTTTAACTGATCAGTCACTCATGTTTATTTGCAGTAGCATGTTAAATTATTGGTTTGACTTAGAAGGAGAGGAGAGTGAACCTAACAACTCATGATTCATGCAGGTTTCAATTTAATACGCCTTGCAGAGAAATCATCATTCTACATTCTTCTCTTTTATAATTTGCATAAGCCTGGTATTCATCAGGAGGAGTTTCTCAGGTCGCAGATGATAATTAATTTGGGAAAGATTTGAAAGAGAGGAGTAAGAGGAGTGGAATGGGAAGAGCATAGGTAAACAACAAATGCTTGTTCATGATGAAAAATGTAAGATTCTTTAGTAAAAGGCTGCAAATTCTAAGTTCAGCTTTGTCCACCAGTTTCTGTCTATACTTTTCATAGGGTTTGCAGAGGAGGTGTGTGGGTAAATGGGCACCGATGGCTCCTACAACAGTTTCATAGGATTAAAAAGAGCACATGTATCTTTGCTGAGCAGTGCATCTTGATGCATGACTGTTGCACACCTGTACATGATTTATTTTATTTCTCGTGGTGTTCTTACTGGTGATGCTTCAAAACTGTTGTAAGGCTCTGCTTAAAAAATGTCAGGTTTAGGCGTATACTCTGTTGTATATGTTGTTGTGCATGTCTTTGTTTGCAGTATATGTTATCTATTTGAAATGCTATCAGGAATAAAAGTTTTGGGGGAAGCCAGCATCTGGAGGTAAACCAGATGACTGAGAGAAGATGTGAAGGTCTGTCATCGTGCCACCTGCAGCGCAGAGGAGGAATCTTTTCTTGCAGCAACATTAAAAAGCGAAAGTAATGGCACCAGGCATGTTACAAGGCGGGAATGAGGGGAAGGCTGACCAGAAGCAGCATGGGAGCTGATGTGGGGCATAGCAGCCCCTTGGCACTGTGTAGGACAGGTCTGAGTGCTGCAAGGAGGAGCTCAGAAACCATGCCATATTGTTAACAGCATAGCTGCACAGCACACCTGCCTTCTTGTGATTTCTAGGCAAGCGTCCTTAACATCTTACAAGTGCCTCTGCTCCTGCACGTTGCTGGCACACACTGCTTTTTCATGCTTAGCTCACTCTTGCTTTCTCAAACAAGTCAGGGCAGAGCTGACAAGCAGTAAGCATAGACTTTCTGAAAACGACTTACACAGCTCATGTCAAATGAAAATGGAGCTGTATTGTCTTTGGCAAAAGGGGTGATTTGCTGTTCTGACAGGGACCTCAACTCCTCTGAGAATAGCTTATCGGAAGCCTGTTCAAATAAGTGTAGGGAGATCG